>QJPP01003024.1:0-253632 GCA_003996215.1 Jaltomata sinuosa | reverse complement strand
AACATATGAGTCATATGTTGCAACAGATGACTCATCTGTTGGACATCTGTTCCAACAGATGACTCATATGTTCCAACAGATGGGTCATCTGTTGGAAACATAATAAGAGTAAACCAACAGATGGTAAATGTTGGTGGTGTTGTTGTTTTGTTGATTTTATTGAATTTTGTTGGTGTTATTGATGTTGTTTTATTGGTAAATATTGGTGTTGTTGTTGTATGGTGTGCTCTTCAAAATTGTTATATCAAGTGATAAATGTTGATTTTTATGTGATGGTCTTGTGTATTTGTGTAAATTTTTGTTAATTACCATAACATATGTATAATATGTTGCCAAACATATCACTCATATTGGTGCGTTGTTGTGTTTGTTGATTTATTGAATTTTTGTGTTATTTGATGTTTTTATTGGTAAATTTGGTGTGTTGTTCTTGTATGGTGTTCTTCTTCAAAATGTTATTCAAGTGATAAATGTTGATTTATGTGGATGTTCTTGGTGTATTATTGGTTAAATTTTTTTGTTTAATACCATAACATATGTATAATATGTTGCAAACATATAAGCTATGTGAAATAAATACTTATACCATCTGCTGGTTTACTCTTATTATGTTGCCAACTTATGAGTCATATGTTGCAACATATCACTCAATATGTTGCAACTTAGAGTCATAATGTTGCAAACATATGAGTATATGTTTGCAAACATATGAGTCATATGTCGCAAACCTATCACTCATATGTTGCAAACATATGAGTGATATGTGCAACATATCACTTCATAGTTGCGAACATAATCACTCATTGTATTGAAGTGTTAATTGAAAGCTAATTATGATTAAATAACTTAGTTATTACTAATATGAGTTAATTAACAATTCTCACCAAATAATCAACAGATGATGTGCAATATATTGCAATATATGATCACCTATGTGTCAAACATATGAGTCATTATGTTGCAAAACATATTCACTCATATGTTGATGAAATTGAAAGCAGTACTACTGCTCTGATTCATCAACATATGAGTGATATGTTGCACATATCATCTATTATGTTTTGCAACATATCACTCATTGTAATTGAAGTTGTTAATTGAAAGCTAATTATGATTAAATAACTTAGTTTATTACTAATCATGAGTTAATTAAGCAATTCACACCAAATAAGTCAACAGATGAGTGATATATTGCAATATATGAGTGATATGTTGCAACATATGAGTCATATGTTGGATTGAAATCAGAGAGTAGCTTACTGCTTTAATTTCATCAACATATTACCATATGTTGCAACATTCATTCATATGTTGCAAAAGCTTTATCCATTCATATTGTGTGTTGTTGTTGTTGTTTTCTTGATTTGTATTGAATTTTGGTTGTTATTTGATTGTTTATTTGGTAAATGTGTGGTGTTGTGTTCTTGTATGGTGTTGCCATCTTCAAAATTGTTTATTCAAGTGATTAATATGTATTTTATGTTATGTTCTTGGTGTATTATGTGGTAAATTTTTTGTTAATACCATAACATATGGAAATTATGTTGCAACATATTAAGCATATGTTGAAATAACTATACCATCTGTTGGTTACTCTTATTAATGTTCCAACATATGAGTCATATTTGCAACATATACTCATATTTGTGTTGTTGTTGTTTTGTTGATTTTATTGATTTTTGTTGGTGTTATTGATGTTGTTTTATTGGTAAATATTGGTGTTGTTGTTCTTTTATGGTGTTGCTCTTCAAAATTGTTATTCAAGTGATAAATGTTGATTTATGTTGATGTTCTTGGTGTATTATGTGGTAAATTTTTTGTTAATACCATAACATATGTATAATATGTTGCAACATATTAAGCATATGTTGGAAATAACTATACCATCTGTTGGTTTACTCTTATTATGTTTCCAACATATGAGTTATATGTTGCAACATATGAGTGATATGTTGGATGAAATCAGAGCAGTAGCTACTGCTCTGATTTCATCCAACATATCACTCATGTGTTGCAACATATCACTCATATGTTGCAACATATCACTCATATGTTGGTGTTGTTGTTGTTTTGTTGATTTTATTGAATTTTGTTGGTGTTATTGATGTTGTTTTATTGGTAAATGTTGGTGTTGTTGTTTTTGTATGGTGTTGCTCTTCAAAATTGTTATTCAAGTGATAAATGTTGATTTATGTTGATGTTCTTGGTGTATTATGTGGTAAATTTTTTGTTAATACCATAACATATGTATAATATGTTGCAACATATTAAGCATATGTTGGAAATAACTATACCAACTGTTGGTTTACTCTTATTATGTTTCCAACATATGAGTAATATGTTGCAACATATCACTCATATGTTGCAACATATCACTCATATGGTGGTGTTGTTGTTGTTTTGTTGATTTTATTGAATTTTGTTGGTGTTATTGATGTTGTTTTATTGGTAAATGTTGGTGTTGTTGTTCTTGTATGGTGTTGCTCTTCAAAATTGTTATTCAAGTGATAAATGTTGATTTATGTTGATGTTCTTGGTGTATTATGTGGTAAATTTTTTGTTATGTATAATATGTTGCAACATATTAAGCATATGTTGGAAATAACTATACCATCTGTTGCTTTACTCTTATTATGTTTCCAACATATGAGTCATATGTTGCAACATATGAGTGATATGTTGGATGAAATCAGAGCAGTATATCACTCATCTGTTCCAACAGATGGGTCATATGTTCCAACAGATGGGTCATCTGTTCCAACAGATGACCCATCTGTTGGAACAATTATTTGTACATTTTAAATTCATTGTTATCTTTTTTTTTAATGATGCACAAATCAATCATTGACCTTTATTTTACTCTTGTTTGTAGATAAATGGATCCCACTAAAAGGAAAGGAAGTGAATCAACTCCAAAAACAGGAAGAAGAAAAATAGCTAGGATACATTCACCACTAAAAGAGCTTGCTATACAAGCAGTATCTCAATTAGAAGAAGAAGTCTCTTCTCAATCAGCTTTAAATATAGAAAAAGAGAAGGAAAAAGAGAAGGAAATAGAAAAAAGTCAAGAATCTGGAGATTCAAGTAAAGATGAACAAGGAGATGAGGAAAGTGAGGAATATGAAGGAAGTGAGGAAGATGAAGGAGAAAGTGATAAAGATAAAAACTCAATAGAGGAAGAAGGTGTAGATAAAGAGAGGGATGGAGAAGATAATGAAGTAGAATCAGAGGAAGGAGGAGATAATGAAAGTGAAGATGAGGAAGAGGAACACCTTCATCCTAACAGTCCTTCCACTGAAGAGTGTGTCAAAACATTCTGTATTGATAATTGTTCTGTGACAATGCAGTGTGATGTCATAAATATAACTGGTGATTGTGTGATAAAGTCAACCATGGGAAAACCTTTTGACACCTTCAGACAAATACTTCAAGAACAAAAATTGGATGATTATTTCAGAAACAGCTGCTTTGGGCAATATCTTGATTTGCCAGAGGATAATAATGCTCGTTTTCAAATGATCATGGTGTATGGTCTTCTCAAACGTAGATTTATGTATGAGAACAATAATAAGATGGATGAAGTCTGGATCAACTACTGTGGCATGCCACTTTGTTTTGGGTTGAAGGAGTTTGCCATAGTTACTGGACTAAAATGTCATCCTCCTTCTCAACCTATTCCTGTTGTTACGCAAAAGAAAGCACCCCGCACACCAAAGACAACAACAAAAAAAGGATCTAAGTCAACAGCCAAGACTGTCAAGAAAATTCAAAAGGGCAAGTCAACTGATGGTGATGACTTGGTGTCCCTTGTTGGTCCAAGCTTCAAAAATGTAAATTTACTTCAAGAGTTAGAAGGTAAAAGGCTTTCAAAGAAGCACAAGCAATCATTGTGCTTGGTTTGGTTTGTACATAATATTCTTTGGGCGAGAGACGTTAACAACAACATACCACTTGGTTTAATAAAGCTCTCGGAAGATCTGGAGGCATTCAATAACTACCCTTGGGGTCGTGAAAACTTCATAATGACTGTCAAATATTTGTTGACTCCGTTAACGCCAAAGACAGTCAACTTATATGGCTTTCCATGGGCTTTCATGGTAAATATTTTATTTTTGTGTTTTAATTTTTTTATTGAATAATATTTTTAATTTTTAGCATAATTTTTACAGGCTTGGGCATTTGAAGCCATTCCTTATCTCCGACAACAAGTGAAGGACTATCAAGAAGAGGTTTCTAGTCCTAGAATTCTGAGATGGTTGTCGGTCAAGAACGATAAAAAAGCAAAAATTCTTGATCTTTTCAAACCACCCGAGGAAGCAGTAAGTCTACTTTTCACCATATTAATTCAATTATGAGTTAAACATTATTTTAATACATTTAATTGTTGATTTTAGATTGTGCATCCATGGCTTATCCCGACTAATCGAGAGTTAAAGATGCCATTCCTTGTTACTTTAGGGTCTGTGGAAACTCTCCCAGACCCTAAGGTAAATAGGATAAAAAAAGAATTGGCCGGAGCAACAGCCATCAGAAGAAAAGCACTTGGGAAGGATGATTTGGTTCTTGATGAGGTTATTGTTGATACTGCTGGTGTTGGTGTTGGTGTTGATAGTGGTGGTGATGGTGTTGTTGTTACTGTTGGTGATGGTGTTGGTGGTGGTGGTGGTGATCCTCTTATGATTTTTCAACCAAGAAATGACCATGACTATGGTCATACTGAAGATGCTGATTTTGGTGGTGGAAACCTCCCTGACTTTGGTGATGGACACACCCCTGACTTTACTGGTAGACATACCCCTGACTTTGGTGGTAGACATACCCCTTTTAGTAGGCATGCTACAGATCTACCACACAACATAGGTAGACAGTTTGGTGGTGTTGCCTCTTCAAGCTCTTGTTCTGCATGCAAATGCCAAGAGTGCAAGGAAAAACACAATGGAGTGATTGATGCTATTAAGGGATTAACTAATGCTGTAAAGGAATTGACATCTAAAAGGGGTGTCATCCCATCAAGAAAGATTACAGAGCCATTCACTCCATTGCAGGTTAAGATTAAGAGGACAAAAAAAATAATTTCCAAGGCAATTTCAGATATTAAATCAAGGAAAATTACAACTCCTCTTTCTTGCACTGTTGGGGAAGTTCCAAGAGCCATAGGAGAGCAAGGAGAGCTGAAGAAGGTAAATGTCTACAAGTTGGTGTCTGCCACAAGAAAGGCAAAGCTGAAAACTCTGATGAATTCAAAAAAGGCCCCAGAAATTTACTCTATGCATAAATTTGGTCCACAAGACTTCAAGAACATGACTGATATGAAGTTTTGGTATGTGGACTGGGTAAGTTACTTTTACTAACCTTCTATTTATTTAATGATTTTGTACTTCTTATTTAGATGATCCATCTGTTGGAACAGATGTCTTATATGTTGCAACAGATGGGTAATCTGCTGCAACATATGATCCATCTGTTGGATGAAATCAAAGCAGTGACCTACTGTGGACTCTCTTGATTCTTGGACTCTCTTGGTCTACCCATATGTATACTCCTTATAATATGTAGACTCTTATCTAATTTGTACTTTTTGCAGACTTTGAGGTCCTTTCTACTTGAGACTCCTTCATTTCAAAGAATCCTAATGCAAGTTGGACTCTGCATGATGGAATAGGTAATAGGAATAGGTTAATGTATGTGTTCCACTGTTTTGTTAATCATCAAAACATACAAGAACCCAACACATATACTGCAAACTACTGAGCGAATCAAGAATATAATGACTATCCATTTTTTAGGACAAAACTGTAATGACCGGGTTCATCATTATGGGTAAACTTTTTGTGCCATGTTTTGAGTAAGAAATACTCTGGATTTGGGTGTTGAAAATTTTGGGCTAGTCTAGTCTCAGCTTATTTTGGAGTGAGGTTTGGTCTAGAGAAATTCGAGTAATGATTGGGTAACATATCTTGAGTCGAGCTAGTATTCTGTTTAGCTAAGACATAAAGGAGTTTGGGGGACTTTTTGGAAGTAAATTTGGGTAAGTAAAACTCTCGATATGAAGGCTGACGTGAAGGGGTTATTTCGAAACATCAGGAAATTAAATGTGTTGTAAAATAGGCATTTTAGGGGACTTTATGACTTTCTGTCCCGTATCTAATGCCTTATCAGTTGACACACCGCCGTAGCGATCTCTGCTATTGTGGAGAAAATATTGTTATAGCAGGAATTAACGTTGGTCAGCATCGCTATAAAGGGTGGCTCCGCTATGACGGTACCTCTATAGCAGAGCGTGGACTGCTATAGCAGAGCATGATGGGATTTAATGCAAAAACTTTTTCAAAATAGTCAGCTTTTATCAAAGACATTTTGGGAGAAGGGCAAGGCGATTCTAGGTGATTTTTCTCCGTTTTCCCATTATTTTTTATCCCAAAGGTAAGGATTCTACTCCCTTAACTTTATGTTACTTTTCCTACGGAGAAGAATTGCTAGTTAGAGACTTGGGGGAAGGTTTTGAATGACCTAGGAATGGTAGAAACCAGGGAAAAGGGGGATTCTAGGGTGCTAGAGTTCTTGGGTCTTGTTTTTGTTGATGAGTTATGATTATGTGGCCTTAATTCTCTAAATATATCTATAAAAATGGTAGTCTTAGGTGAATTAATGGTGGAAAATCCCGGGAATGGGTGGGATGATCATAGTTTGGCCTGGGGATTGCGATTTTTGCATAATTCGGGTAATTAGGCCAGTGAATTGACTATAGTTCTTGTATAATTGTTTCTAGACCAAGAACAAGCAAGGGATCCTGAGAAGGGGAAAGCTCTGGTTCAATAGAGTTTTGAGTAACTCGAGGTAGGTGATGGTTATTGATTTCCATTATGCATTGTATGTTTGTGTGCTTTTGCTTAAGTATTGTATGAGTTGCATGCTTAGGAAATAGTTATAAATGTCTAAATGTCTGGATATCGGTCTTGTAAAATGAACTGGGTGTTATTACTTTTTGGTTTACATGTGTGTTTTTGTTCATTGTTTGTGACTGTTGGATTTTTGTGTGACATTCGGTTGGCTCGGGTACCATGCCTGGTACAGGTTACGAAATGGTTGGCTCGGGTACCACGCCTGGTACATGTTACTATTTGGTTGGCTCGAGTACCACGCCTGGTACGAGAACTATAAATGGTTGGCTCGGGTACCACGCCTAGTACGGGTTTGTTTATTGAATTGTTGTATTTCTTTTGATGGTTCCATGAGTGGACAGGGTTGTGTTTCTTGAATTGTGACTTTGCATATGATCCATGAGGGGCCGGTTTATTATATTGATCTGTGTTTGGTCTTGATATAGACCAGGTTACATGTGTAACACTTAGGTGTTGTTAGGGGGATCTCAGGGTGGTTTCGGACTATGTAAAAAGAGATATATGTAAGTTGTTGTCATTGAATGTTGTCAATGGTTGTGAAGTGGATTACATGTGGGGGATAAGTTAGGAAGAGACTTGTAGTCTAGATATTTTTGTTTGCTTGTTCACATGTTTCCTGTGCTTTGCTTGGCTTTAGTTACTATTCATATTCTGCTTATTTGGAACTGGCTAATGATCTTACCAGTACACGGTGGTTGTGTACTAATTTTGCACTTGTGTTTTTTTTTGTGAGCTGGTAAAGGAAGGCTTGTGAAAGTGACTTGTGGTTTGATAGTGGCGTTGCCCTCAATTGTTGGCTCTAGAGGAGTGTTCAGGGTAGTCGATAGATTGACCAAACTGCGAGCATGAGATAATTCTCCTTGCATCTCCAGAATTTTTTGTTTCAACCTTAATATCACCTCATTATGTTCAGGTGGATATCCTCCTTCTACACTCTCCAAAATCTCTTTCTGAACAATCATATCAATTTTGTCATCGGTGCCGTTGTAATCATTCATTTTCTTTTGCTTTAATAGGAGCTTATCTAGATCGAGTGTGATAAGCGAAAAGGCACGAATCAACCTTTGGGGAGGGGAGAAAACCAAAGTAGAATCAAGAGAAATCAAGTTAGTAGCACGATATATATTATAAGGATAAACACATTGATTGTGAAAAATAAACGTCCTAAATGCAAGGAGCCTCATTGAGCCAGAGGTAGGCCTAAGATGACACATATATTATTCACATTTAATTCAAGCCAAGATTTAATATTAATCGGAGTTTAGAGTTAGATAATAAATAAAACAAAGTAATTTATTGAATCAAAATTTAATCTACTACAAAAAAAAAATTTGCGGGAAAGTAAAAAAAATAAAATAAAACTAGGGAAAATAGGATGACAAGGGATAATCCTAACTTTGAAAGGCTCCATTCCAGATCAGAGATCTTGGATCAATTCTTTACTATGACACCACAGCTCGGTGAACCCTCCAATCTCCTCCACAGTCGGCGTTAGCTCAAAGTCCTTGAAGACATGATCCCTTTTTATATCTTTCCACCATCTTTTTAATTTGTGGGGAACACCCACAACCATCCTAGCGTTGAAAAATACTGGTGCGTCCTTCATTCTACAGCCTGAAAAAGAAATAAAAATAAATTTTCTAAATTCTTTTTTATATTAAACTGGCTTGGATTAATTTATCATGATCATTTAGCACATAATATGATGATTTATCTTTGGGTTGATGGAAACCCTTTGACAAGAGGGAGGCTACTAACTCTGTGGGTTGACCCCTAGAGCCAAACCATCTATGATTGATGCATGCATGACTTACATGAAGGGGTGGATACAACACTATCCTAAGTTTCTAAGATTTGGATAGACACAGACTCGAGGTTTTTCTATGCGAGGAGGAACGTGATCACACGGTAGCAAAACTATCTGTTCACCCCACGTCTATGCCAACTCTCTAAAATGAGTACTTGAAAGAATTTTGGAGAAGTGCAAAGGCACAACTCACGTGTATAGTGTGTGAAATGTGTGAAGTTCCCAAGTGGGGAAGTATGAGCGGAATGACAGTTATATAAAGCAATAACAAATAGCATATAGTTAAAGACAGTAACACATTGAACAGTTTAAGAAAACGATAAAGAAATAAATAAAGCAAAATCAAGAAATAAAAGTAAGTAAACAAAAGAAGAGGAATAATTATATCATGAGACATACAAAATAAATAGATAAAATAAATAAATAACAAATTAATCATGAAACACTAATAAGAAAACACGCAAGGGGAGTGAGGAAAGGGACTGATCATAAAAGCAAAATAAATTAGTTAAGGAAACAGAAAGAAAATAAGGTAGGAGAAGGTACATGAAAGAAAATAAATTATACTAAAAATAAATAAATGAACATCATGTGAGATAAGTAATTTAATTAAGGAAATAAAATATTCAGACAAGAAAGTTAATTATAAGGGTAAGAAGAGATATATGCATAAAATATATATTTTTCTTAAACATTAAAAAGCACTTAAATTTGAAAAGCAATTAAACACGATAAATTATTCAAGAAAAAAATTAAACAGAAAAGGATTAACATGTCACTTAAGAAAGCAAATAAAAAAAATTTAACAAGGAAGAGATTAAACATTAAAGTAAATTATTTTAAAAGAATAATAAACAAAATCCCACATAACACAAATTCATAATGGTTATAACCTAAAAATTCCCCAACAGAGTCGTCATTCTGTCGCGCCCCATTTTTTTCGCGAAAAGCGGGATTCGACGTGACAACTTTTTTTTAGGATAAAAGGGTAAAGAGTCGCCACCTAACGAATTTAAGGTGCGTTAGGGCATCATCCTACACTAACTATGATAAAATTATTTTTAGTCTACGCAATCAGAAATTGGGTAAGGGTTCAAATTACCTCGAAAGGAAGGTGTTAGGCACCTTTTGAGGCCCACAAATATGGGTCCCTGCCGGATTTATTATTTATGTGGGAGGTTCGTGATAAAAAAGCAAAAGGTCGATGAATTTTATTAGATAAAAAATGACAAAGTGGTAAAGCAAGTAAAACTTTTATTTTAAAAATAAGTGATTAAATCAATTTAATTATTAAAATCTAGATGAGATGATTGCACATATAAATTACAAAGAAATAAGTAAATAAGGAGAAACAGATAAGCGAGAAGACATAATTGACACAATGATATAGAGAAAAATGCCTAATTACTAGGTGATTTAATTAACTACCCAAGCATTTAATAACATAAGGAATTAATAAAACTAAAAAGTCCATACGTTGGGGAGTAATCGCTCAACCTCGTGCGAAGTCGTAAGAGACCTCTTAGTCAAAGTGCAATGACTATCGAGCTATAAGTGTATCATGTATATCACTCCCGACGTAGGAAGAAAACAAGTTGGGAGGAGGGTTTTTCTAGCCTAAAGGATCACCCCGTGCAACATAAATTAATACTTCACAATCCAATTGAAGATTGCTCGTATTAATCAGCAAGCACAGACTATCATCTCCGACTACCCGCCTAGGTTGGTTATTAAGGTTGTTATTAACCTAAGAGCGCACTAAAAATGAAAAATACTAACGCGTCTTAAAATGCCTACCCGTCCCAACTTAACGTCCGAGAGGCATTGGACTTACTAATTTGGATGTTGGTCTAGACAAATAAAATCTTAGGTTTATTAATTAGACACAGGATTAACGTCATACAAAACATACAAAGACTTTAATACAAGTAGAATATAATGGTCTCAAATAGGCCTTTTAATTATTTAAAGGAGGGATACGTGATTAACATGCTGAAATTAATAAATAATAATTAAATCCTACAGGCATGATACCTAATTACTGTAGACATACTTCAAATAACTATTTAGGATTGATAATAATTAACCGTATAGACATGATATCTAAATAAGGTGATGCTAATATGGATATGCTTCTTAATAAACTATTCATCATACGAGTATCTCTTAATGGCATGATTTTCGGTGTTCATATTGATTTTGTCGACTCAAACAAACAGATAGTAGGCAGGGCAATGAATCAAGATTCCATGCCTACTAATTTAAAAAGGAAAAAGTGCATCTGTTTTGACATATTATAAGCATAAAATTATATCTTAGGATATGCAAAAAAATAAAAAATAAAAAATGACTAGACAGATTCATTAGGAGAAATTAAATACAAGCAAAATGTTTCAAGAGTATTGAATTTATCTTACGGAGGAAGTTCGGATAGTGTTAACTTTACTAAAGTAGTATTAGAGCATGATTCTGTCTTTAGATAGAAATATAAAGAGCCTATAGTGTTCAAAATTATGCGATGCCATTATAGGGAAAAACATAAGATCATAGAAAATTAAATAAGCTCTCGAGTACTATTAAAACGTGCAGTCCGTACATGAAGGCTAAAAGATATCGAAAGGGATAGAAGATTGACCTGATCGCTTCCCCAATCAAATACTTAGAACACCAAAGCAACATAAGAATTTAAAGAAGACTGGAACTACTCATGACTTATGCATACAAGAAATCGTAATACGTCGTTAAAGAAACTCACCAGTTGAGTGATGCAAAATTGATAAGAAAACTGGAGTCCGTACCAAACTCACGAGCAGAATGTCTGCATGCGAACTAGCAAACCGAGATCCCCACCTTTTCAAAGGTTTTGGACGAACCTCAAAGACGAGAACCAATTTCCAATTCGACTTTCACTCGCCGCTGACAGAGAAAACAGAAACGAGGGTATGAAAGCACCAGTCTTATGTTATAGAGCCAAGTAAATATATATGTAGAGGCAGAAGAGGAAAGATGCAAGCACTAAACAGAGGTGAATTATCAGTGAATAAGGCGTGCCTCAAATCAACTAAGGAGAGGAAAGGTGAATCCTACCAAAAATTAACAAGTACCAAAGCAAAACCAATTCTTACACAAAATCAGTCCAACGGATTTAAGAGCTGTCACATGATTTGAGGTTAATAAGAAAATCTCAAGCTACCATACTTTAAGCATGTAAGCTGTCATGAATTAGTCTTAAGCAGAAGGGAATAATCAAGTAGGAAAAATTATCATATGACTCGAATTAACAGAGAAACAAACATATTGAGTGATTACAAGACCTCCATTAGTTCAAATTGGAGATTAATCAAGCACATATGTAATTAGGCATATAATTATGAACAGACGTTAACCACAACATGGAACAAGATGGGAATACGACATGGTAATCAAAACATGCTTAGAAATCCCTTTCACAACAATCGATTCAGAACTAAACATGATTTCCAACATACAGTAATCGGAATAAGGAATCAGTCACAAAATCAGTAAAATTAAATGGGTATGCATAAACCCTCACAAATGGATTTGATCTCAGAACCTGTAATATGATAGAATGAAGCAGAAGATGATACACTCAAGCATAAAATGAAGCCCAAGTCACATCCCCAGACGGATCTGCATAACCCATTGTCAAAGAATCCCGCTGTCCGTCGGAGAGAAACATTATCTGCTGGTGGTTCGGTGGGTTTTGGGGATTTTGATGGAGGACGGAGAGAAGGTCGATGGGGTCTATTTGGTAGGTTTCGCCAGTGATGGGGAGAACGGCAGAGGGAGATGAGGATGAGAGAATTTTGAGGTGAGATGAAAAGGGGTCGCTGCTGGGGTTAGTGGTGGCGATGGTCATGGAGCTTGCCGACGGGACAAGAGGAGAGGAGAGGCGGTTGTGGAGCTTCACCGGTCAGATGCTAAAAGTGGAGTGGTACTCGCCGCTGCTTCGTTAGTGACTCCGACGAGGAAGAAGAGAGAGGCAGAGGTGAAAGAAGAGTCGGTGATGGTGGTGGTTCATCGGCATGGTCTTACCGGTGGTGAGGGTAGTGGAGAAGCTGATAGGAGAAGAGAGAAGGGGGCGGTGGCAGATGGTGATCGGAGGTGGATGTTTCTGGGGTCTAAAAGGGGAGTGAAGAGAGATGGAGAGAAAGAGAGAGCAAAGGAGATGGGGGAGGGTGACGTTGGCGATGGAGTTCGTTGGTATTTCACTAGCCATGGACGCTTGGCAGCGACGGGGGGTCAAGAGGAGAGGAGATGAAGGAGGAGGCTGGTTTTAGTGAAAAATGAGGGTTTTGAGTTGTTGGGGGGTTAAAAAGGAAAGAGATAAGGGATGTGATCTCAGCCGTTGATAATTTTAGATCAACGGTTGATATTTGATCTGAATGTGGATGGGTTTTGGAGCGGTTCAGACAGGTCAGTGGGTACCCGAATTGGATTTGAAATGGAGCATTTAAAATTGAGCTCAAATTGATTCAATTTTAGGCTAGAATTGAAATAAATTGGATAAAAGGAGGCTAAAATTTAAATAAATTGGGAAGGAAATTGAAATTGGGCTGCTATTTAATAAATAAAATACTACATATATAAAATTTAGTAGATAAAATAATTAATGGTAATTATCAAAACATATATGTTATTTTAAAATTATAATTAAATTACGTGTATATATTATTCGTAGAATTAATGACATGTAAGATTATACGAAATTTATGATAAAATAGTAATAAGAAGAAATAAATTCTATATTTATAAATTTAAAAAATGTTAAGACGATGATAAAACACGTGATTTATTTAGTAACTAAAAGCAATATGCGAGGAAAATTAAGCTTTAAAAATAATAATAACTAGTAAAATAACAGCCCGAGAGAGGTATAGAGAGGTCAAAATTGGGTGTCAACAATGGGTAAATTGGTATCTATTATAACAACCGAATTTGTCATTACGGGTAAATTTTCATGCCAAGTTTCGAGTTAGAAATACTTCGGGTTTGGGAGTTGAAAATTTTGGGCTAGGCTAGTCTCAGCCAGTTTTGGAGTGAGGTTTGGTCTAGGGAAATCTGGTTGAGGATTGGGTAACATATCTTGAGTCAAGCTAGTTTTCCATTTATCTAAGACATAAAGGAGTTCGGGACTTTTTGGAAGTGAATTTGGGTAAGTAGAACTCTCGGTATGAAGGCTGACTTGAAGGAGTTATTCCGGAATATTAGGAAATTAATTGTGTTGTAAAATAAGCATTTTCGAGGGACTTTACGAATTTTTGTCCCGTGTAAACTGCCTTAGCGGTTGACACACCACCGTAGCGACCTCCGCTATAGCGGTACACGCTTCGCTATAGCAAGAGTCAACGTCGGTTAGCACCGCTATAGTGGGTGGCTCCGCTATGGCGGTACTGCTATAGCGGAGAGTGGACCGTTGTAGTGGAGCGTGATGGAATTTAATGCAGAAACTTCCCCAAAATAGTCAGTTTTCATCAAAGATGGTTTGAGAAAAGGGCAAGGCAATTCTAGGCGATTTTCCTCCGTTTTCATCATTTTCTATCCAAGAAAATGGTCTAAAACCTCTCCAACATATACCCGAAATCTCAACTACACACTCCAACTTCATGAGTGTCCTATCACCCCTCTGAAAATTTTATTTCTCTATTTAATACACCCCTGAGTGCTGACCTGTCCACATAAACCAAATATATTGAGTAATGTGTTTACATATGTGGGCCCCACTTTTACTTTTTCTTTTCCCTCCTAAAGATTAGACCCACTAATGTCATGTCTTAAACCTTTTTCCTCTCCCTCAACCCAATGATTTCTTTCTTTTCTCTTTTCTTCTACTTTTTCTCTTTTCATCTCCCTCACCCGATGATTACACATTTGTGGTGATGATCTAAGCATTCTTATGTGTATTTTCAACTTGATTATGTAGTTTATCAATTGATTCAGTAAAGGTTAGTTCTTTGTCCCTTATTTGAGTTTGTGCTTTATTAGGGTTTTCTGTTAATTCAAAAAATTAAGAGCAACATTGTGTGAAATACTATGTGTGACTTACTATTATAGTGTGTAGGTGTTCAATTTACACCATATTATGTTCATAATGTCATGTAATTAGGATTTTTTTATTGTTTAAGTTGGGTAATGCTGGATTAGTTTTTTTTAAGGTTTACTATTAATTCGATAAATTCTGTATAAATTTGTGTGTAATCTTAATATTATAGTGTGTAGGTGTTTAATTTATACCATATTATACAACAATTTTCATGAAATTAGGTTTTTCTTTTCTTGTCTAAGTCGCGTAATGCTGTATTTATGTTCGTCTTAGTATTATGTTCATGGAGAAATCTATGTAACTTTGGATACTATTCTTTTCTAGTTCATAATGCTACTAGTAATTACTATTCTGTTTTTTTGATTTCCTTCACGTAAGAAATGATTGGGTTTACTTTGATTACTCTAACACTTTGTTTGGATGGTGGTTACCCATGATTTCATAATGTATGGTATTGTATCGTACAATATTGTATTGCACTGTATCATTAATACGATGTTTGGATAGACTGTATGGTTGGCTGTTGTTTCATAATGTACTGTACTGTACTGTGTTGTTTGATTTGACTGTATCGTAGTTGGTAAGTTTACTAAAATACCCTAAATTATTACAAATGTTAAATTTATTAATATTAAATAAGGGCATAATTGGAAAGAGAAATTAAATTACCATGGGATACCACCAAATTGGTGGTACAATAAAATGAGGCTTTTCATGGTTAAATAACCATGGAATCAAACCATACCATACTATGTATTTTAAGTTACAATCAAAACAAACATGGTACTCATACAAATAATGCAATACCATACCATGACTAACCACCATCCAAACAAGCTGTAAGGTGGTATTATGGTGGGGTGTTAGATTTAAGTAGTGGGGAACCAATATATGATGGTGGAAATATTACCAAATTTTTGGATGTTGATGTAGATAAGATGTCATATTTTAAGTTGAAAGACTATATTAGAAAATTGGGATATAGCACAACCTGCACCTTTAGTATTAAACTACCTAACAGTGGTATTTTGGTAGATGTTGATAATGATATGGATATTTTAGACATGATGTTCCTTGGAATATGAGGATGAAGTGGAGGTATTTGTGAAGCATTTGAGTGAAGAGGCAATTGTGGGCTCCATGCTATTAGAATATGGTAGTCATGGGGATATGGGGGAATCTGGTTCAGTTTTTAATACAAGGCCTAGTGAGAGTAAAAACTTTAACTTTGGGGTAGATGAAGGCCATTTAAACAGTGAGAACCCTTTTACTACTTTTTCAACCTCACCTCCTTTTACTACCACACCTTCTTTCACTACACCTCATTTCACTACCACACCTCATGTTACTGCAGATGGTACTACTGCAGATGGTGCTACTGCAGGAGATGATGATATAGATGTTGGCCCTGCTGGATCTGATTTCTCAGAAGAAGAAGTAGAGGGTTCTGATTATTCAACTGAGGATTGTGTTGAGTCTGAAGCTGATTTAGTTAGAGATGATGAGGAGGAAGAGTATGATAGTGATGTACATGAGGAGATTAGGGAGTAAAGGGCTAAAAAGAGAAATTTTCAAAGGAGAAAAAGAATGGAGAGAGTACCAGCTGACAATGAAGAGGTACCAGTAGGTAAAGCTGGACCAGATCTAAATTTTGATGAAACTGAAATAGGTAAAATAAGTCATGAAGGAAGGCTAGAAGGTGATGAGCCTTTCTTTGCAAGTTCTGATGAAAATAGTTTTGAGTTAGATAAAGATGAATGTTGTGATGATGATGAACATGAAGTGGCTGAATCTGGTAGAGAAAGAAGGGTAAAGTTGTTAAGAAAGAGGAGGACAACAACAAAAAAAAACCATTCATGACCCCACTTTAAAGAAAGTTGTGTGGCAGTTGGGTATGGTGTTTAAACATGTGAAAGAATTTAGAAGAGCAGTAACTAAATATGCAGTAAGAAAGAGGGTTCAGGTGGAAAAGTGGGTGAATGAGCCAAAAAAATTTAGAGTTAGATGCAAGGATGGCTGCCCATGGATTTTGTATGCAGGTCTTGATAAGACAACAAATGATTTCATGATAAAAACTTACAATCCAAAGCATACTTGCAACAAGACAACTAGAAATTACTTGTGCAATGCAAAGTTCTTATCTGAAGCATACATAGAAAGAATAACGGAGCAACCAAATATAAGAGTCTTCAAGTTGCAGGAGCTGATTAGGAAAAAGTTTAAACTTTATGTTGGTAAGACTACTGTGAGATGTTCAAGAGTTAAAGTGTTGAAAGATATAATGGGTGATCATGTTGTGGAATTTGGAAGAATTCTTGACTACAAGGATGAATTGTTGAGGACCAATCCAGGGACCAGTTGTGTTGTAAAACTTGGTGAACCTGATGTACTTGGCAAATCAATATTTCAAAGTTTTTACATCTGTTTTGATTCTTTAAAGAAGGCATGGGTACATTGTAGGAAGTGCATAGGTTTGTATGGTTGTTTCCTTAAAGGTATTTGTAAAGGCAAGTTGTTAGTTGTTGTGGCCAAGGATAGTAACAACCATATGCTGCCACTTGCTTGGGCAGTAGTTGAAAAGGAGAACAGAAACTCATGGACCATTTTGCCAAGTGCATAAGGGATGACCTAGGACTTGGAGATGGTGAAGGTCTCACCTTGATTACAGATATGTAGAAGGTATGTGAACTATTCTATTTTGTATTTGTATGTATTTATTTTGTAATTTTCACTTTCTATATGTAATTGTGACCTATCATCTATTGCAGGGACTGTATGCAACAATTGAAGAGGTATTACCTCATTGTGAACATAGAAAGTGTGCTAGGCACATATTAGCTAACCTGGCTAAGGATTGGAGGGGTCTTCAAAGAAGACAATAGTTTTGGAAGATAGCCAAAAGTACATTTGAGTCTCAATTAAGGAAAAATATAGAGAAGATGAAATTATTAGGTCCAGAATTAATGATGTATGACTTAATGTACTACAACATTAATTACTGGTGCAAAGTTTACTTCAACACTGAAGTGAAGTGTGATTCTGTAGACAACATGTCTGAGTATTTTAATGCATGGATCTTGACAGCTAGGCACAAGACCATCATTACTATGCTTGAAGAAATAAGAGTGAAAATGATGAAAAGAATAGCTAATTTAAGGGAGTTCCCAAGTACTTGGAAGTGTAATTTCTCTCCAATGGCTTTGAAGGTTTTAAAGGAGAACATTACTAGGTCTATGGACCGTATAATTGAGTTAATGGAGTTGTTGGGTTTGAAGTGAAGGAAGATCTTTGTCAACACAGAGTGGATATTGCTGGGAGAACTTGTAGTTATAGGGTGTGGCAGTTAAAGGGCATACCATATGCACATATTGTGGCTGCATTATACTTTAGGAAGTTTTCTCTTTATGACTATATAGACAACTGCTACAGTAAGGAAACTTACTTGAGGAGTTATGCCAATGTTCTTAAACTGCTCACAAATATGGAGATGTGTTCAGTTTCTACAAACTACATTGTTTCACCACCAGAAATCACAAACATGCCTGGTAGGCCATCTAAGGCTAGAAGGAAAGAAGCTGGAGAAACTAAGAAATCTGGAAAATTTCTTTGGACTGAACTTGCAATGACATGTAGTATGTGCCATGTTAGAGACCATAACAAGAGAGGGTGGCCTCAAAGACATAGTGGACCATCAGCAACACATAATGCACCATCAGCAGCACCTAGTGCATCAGTAAGGGCAGAACCAACAGGTTCAGGTAGGGGAAGAGGTAGGCCAAAGGTAATATTTAAACTTATTTTAAATATTTTCTAATTAATTATTTAAGTTTATAAATTTTTCTTTATATGTATGGAAAACTCCATCAGCACCATCAGGAGGTGAGCCTCCACTAAAAAGAGGAAGAAGAAGACCAAAAAAGACATCATCAGTAGCACCTAGTGCACCTTCTCTACCTAGTGCACCTCCTCTACCTACTGCACCTACTGATTTTCCTGCATCCTCTTCTGCTCCTCCCAGTTATCATGCATCATCTTCAGTAGCTGGTACTACTAAAAGAGGAATGAGTAAGGGCAGGAAACAGCTCCAGACAAAAGGCCAAGGGTCATGGGAATGGGTGTGTTCCAAGCTGTAAATGGCTTTAAAGTCATGAATGTGAGTCTTTGCTATATTTTAAACTATTTTGTTAATTTAGACAGTTTAAATTTTTAATTATATTTATAATTTTATTGTAGCCTGGTATGCCAAGTAGTAAGATCTACTCTATTAGTCAAGTAAAAGTGACAAGATCAGCTGATGTAACTGGTGACATTGGTTATACACCAAGTACTACAAGTAAATTAAAATGGGATGGCAAAGCAACAATCTCAACAAGAAAACTTCAAGAGCTTAGAGAAAAAAAAAAAAGAACATAGTGGGAAGTAGTTCAAACAATCCAAGTCAAAATAGCACTTCTTCACAGTCAAAGATGCCATGGAAATTGTAGTGATGTTGATGTATTTAAGCACCTTTTCAAGTTAGTCTAGTAGACATGCAAACTATTTCTTATTTTGTTTCTTAGAATGGTAATTTTGAAGTAAATAAGGGCCTACTATTTTTAGTTTTGTTTGTTGGTAAATTCTGTCTTATGTGAGGCCTTATGAATATTACTTTATTTTGGTATTGAATAGTGATGTTGAAGTATGAATGAATGGTGATGTTGTGTTCAGATGTGTTTAGAGATGGTGTTGCATTTTCTATTCAACTATGTTGGCTATTTAGTTGTGTTTACATATGGTGTTGTGTTGGTTATTCAATTGTGTTGGCTATTCAGTTGGGTTTACAGATTATGTTATCTTGGCTATTCAATTGTATATACAGATGGTGTTTAATTGTGTTGGATATTACAAATGAATTGTAAGCAATTTACACAAGCTTCAATTGACAACATAGATTGATATATATATTGAGAGAAATATACAAAATTTGTCACATACATTGACAATTCTAATGAACATAGCAACAATACAAATCAAATACTACTTTGGAACAGATTGGTTGTTGATGAACATAGCAACAACACAAATCAAAATACACAAAAATATCTTTCTATTGAACCTACACCATTTCCACCCTCCATTGAGCCTCCTCTCCAATATCAAATTAGAGTTACTCAAGTTGTCAATATGAACCTGCCTAATCTATAATTCTTATTCCAACTCATTGATTTTGTTCACCAATCTTGGAACGATAAAATTTGATCTTGGATCCACTTCTTTTTTGTCCCTCCATCAAAAAAATTTGCAAATTTTAGACTGAAAAATAGAGAAAAATAGTACATTAGCATAAATTGAATATAAAGTGAAGCAAGAATACAAGGGAAAACATATACACCATAGCATGGGCAAGACTAAAATCTTCTTCCCGAGTTTGATTTTGATCAAAAAGTTTGCAAATTCAGCAAAATTCCATATTTGCATCTCACTACAACGTTGAGCATGGTGTCTGATTCATCCATACAAAGCTTATTCTAGTCCCCATTTGTCATTTTTAATGAATTTAGAAAAAAATAAAAATTTAAATTACAGACCCTAAATAAGAAATTGGAGTAGATTACAAACCCTAACTTCAAGATTTAAAGTAGAAATAAGCATTAACAACTAAACCCTAGCTATTTTTGGAAGAAAATGTGAAAAAAATGAAGGAAACAAGGGTTAATGGTGGGGAAGAAGGAATTTTATTTAAGTTGGGGAAGATGACAGTTGGGGATGATGTGGATTATCCCCGTGTAAATATTTTTTCAGATTTTGGAGCATTTGTGCCTCCTCTAACGCACCTAGAGGAGGTGTTCTCACCTCCTATGACAAGTCAGCACTCAGAGGTATATTAAATAAAGAAATAAAATGTTCAGAGGGGTGATACGACACCCGTGAAGTTGGAGTGTGTAGTTGGGATTTTGGGTATAGGTTGGAGGAGTTTTAGACCATTTTCTCTTTTTTGTCCCACAGGTAAGGATTCTACTCCCTTAACTTTATGTTACCTTTCCTACGAAGCAGAATTTCTAATTAGGGACTTGGGGGAAGGTTTTGAATAACCTAGAAATGGTAGAATCCAGGGAAAAAGGGGATTATAGGGTGCTAGAGTTCTTGGATCTTGTTTTTGTTGATGGGTTATGATCATGTGGCCTTAATTCTCTAAATGTATCTATAAAAATGGTAGTCTTAGGTGAATTAATGGTGGGAAAGCCCGATAATGGGTGGGATGATCATAGTTTGGCCTGGGGATTGGGATTTTTACATAATTCGGGTAATTAGGCCAGTGAATTGACTATAGTTCTTGTATAATTGTTTCTAACCCAAGAACAAGTAAGGGATCCTGAGAAAGGAAAAGCTTCGGTTCAATAGAGCTTTAGTAACTCAAGGTAGGTGATGGCTATTGATTTCCATTATGCATTGTATGTTCGTGTACTTTTGCTTAAGTATTGTATGAGTTGCATTCTTAGGGAATAGTTATAAATGTCTAAATGTCTGGATAGCAGTCTTGTAAAATAAACTGGGTGTTATTGCTTGTTGGTTTACAAGTGTTTTTTTGTTCATTGTTTATGACTGTTGGATTTTTGTGTGACATTCGATTGGCTCGGGCACCAAGCCTGGTACAAGTTACTAAATGGTTGGCTTGGGTACCACGCCTGGTATAGGTTACTATTTGGTTAACTCGGGTACCACGCCTGGTACGAGAATTATAAATGGTTAGCTCGGGTACCATACCTGGTACGAGTTTGTTTATTAAATTGTTGTATTCTTTTGATGGTTCCATGAGTGAACCGGGTTGTATTTCTTGAATTGTGACTTTGCATATGGTCCATGAGAGGTCAGTTTATTATATTGATCTGTATTTGGTCTTGGTATAGACCGGATTGCATGTGTAATATTTAGGTGTTGTTAGGGGGATCCCAGGGTGGGTCCAGACTATGTAAAAAGAGATATGTAAGTTGTGGTCATTGAATGTTGTCAATGGTTGTGAAGTGGATTTCATGTGAGGGATAAGCTAGGAAGAGACTTATAGTCTAGATATATTTGTAGGCTTGTTCACATGTTTCATTTGCTTTGCTTGGATTTAGTTATTATTCATATTCTGCTTATTTGGAACTGGCTGATGATCCTACCAGTACACGGTGGTTGTTTACTGATTTTGCACTTGCGTTTTTTTTTGTGAGTACATGAAATCTTTCGGCAACTGACGTTCAACCTCACTTGTAGTCCCATCATTTCCAGACATCAAGGGTGAGTTGCTTCGGTCGAGCTACCTTGATCTCTTTCTTTTAGTTATAGCCCACTTGTTTCGGGCTTAGACTCTTGTTTATTTGGGGTTGCATTCTCGTATTCTAGACATTGGTAGATTGTTTTGGTACGATGACTTTCAGGTTCTGGGGAGGAATTTTTGCATGCCCTTATTTTATATAGTATTTCGAGACTTGAATGCTACTTTACTTTATGCACTTGTTTTAAGCTGCTAGATTATACTAAGCGTTGGTCTATGTTGTTTTGATCATCCGGGGGTTGGGTAGGTGCCACTCACGGCGGACTTGGGTCGTGACAAAAACCATACCCACGTCTGTAAAATACGGTTTTAGGTAATGAGCCTTTCAGACTCCTATCTTCTTGGTTAATCATCTAATTCTCTTTAAGCCCATCTTTTAACCTTTTCAAAACATTAAGCAAATCGTTCATTCAGGACGCTTCACATTCTTAAGACATTCGTAAGTTGATATCGTCATACCAAGACTTTCAAGTCATGCATATCATGCCATAATCGTTCATACAACCATACATCACTAGTCCCACCATTTTAAAGGATTTTAAAACTCATTTAACATATCCCTCAAAGGTTTACAATTTCATGATTAGCAAACAATTATTTCAAAATCGAGGGATGTAGAATTCTCTTTCCTTTTCGTTAAAAGCCACGATTTAGATAGTAAAATGATTTACAAAAGTATCATGACTTTACGTCTTAAATCTTCCCCAACAAACTTTTCACATAATTAAAGTTTCATATTTCAAACAATTATCTCAAAATGATTAACAAATAAAGGATAATTTCATATAAAGCATTCGTAACTTCAAGTAGATTCATATCCCGAAAACCCTTCAACCTCCCATATTCAATAATAGTATAAAAATCACCTTTCATAGTAGAAAATAAATTACTAATAGGTTTAGTTGGAACGGGGTTGTTCTACATTTCTTTTTGATGGAGAAAATCAAAGAAAAGCTTGAGTTTTGCCTTTGAACTTTGAACCCTAAGCGCTCTTATTTCTTAAAAGTCTGGGGAGAATGTAGCGTGCTTTTGACTGAATATGACACTTTAGGGACTTAAGAATATTTAGAGTAGGTGGGAGATGGTTTTGGCTAAGAAAAGAACCAAAATACCCTCAGAGTAATCCTTTAAAATGAAGTCCCATCGAGTATTTAGGGGGGGTGCGATGCACACCCCAAGGCGTGGCCCACCCCATGTGGTGCATAGCCCAATGCAGGATCCTAGCCCGTGCGTCGCACGACTCCCTGCAGGGTTTGAACAGTGGACCTTTGCATCATGTTATGCGATGCAAGGGCCAAGGCATGGCCTCCTATCATGCAACGTATGGACCCATTTCACATTCTAAACCTTCCCTTATATTCTAAACTCATCCCCAATTAATTTTTATTCGTTCTAAGGGTTACATAGATTCATTTTAAGCTTTAAAGGACGTAAAAAATGTACGGGGCATTACATTATCCCCATTTGGGATCATTCATCCTCGAATGATGATTATGGAAACTTTTAGAACGACATAGGGATGCCCATGAACATTAAGGAAAACACACAAAGGGATTTGAGACAAGGTTCAAATTCGTACCTTAGTAACCTCGTCCAAAGAAGAGAACAAGGAGGGATATCTAGCCTTCATGTCCTTCTCCGATTCCCAAATAGCTTCTTCCACTTTCTGATTCTTTCACAATACTTTCACTGAAGCTATTTCTTTGGTCCTCAACTTTTGAACTTGACAATCCAAAATTTCTATGGGAACTTCTTCATAGGACAATAAATCTTTCACACCAATGTTGTCTATAGGAACCACAAGCGAATGATCACCTACGTACTTCTTGAGCATAGACACATGGAATATGGGATGAATCGATGCCAAGATCGCGGGTAACTCCAACTCATAAACAATATTTCCAATATTTCTCAAAATCTTATAAGGGCCACTATATCGAGGACTGAGCTCACCTTTCCTACCAAACTCATAAATCCTTTCATGGGAGAAACTTTCAAGAACACCGAATCGCCAATATTGAACTCTAACTCTCTCCTTCTCATATCGGCATAGGACTTTTGATGACTTTGGGCAGTATTTAGTATCTCTCGAATAATCTTAACCTTCTCCACCGCTTGATGCACAAGATCTATCCCCAACAACCTAGCTTCGCCTACCTCATACCACCCAATAGGTAACTTATACCTCGTACCATAAAAAGCCTCGAATGGTGCCATTTGGATACTCGAGTGATAGCCATTGTTGTAGGTGAATTCTATAAGAGGCAGGTGATCCACCCAACTACCTTTGAAGTCAATGACGCAAGCTCTCAATATATCCTCCAAGGTCTGAATAGTACGCTCCACCTGCCCATCTGTTTGAGAATGAAAAGTGGTGCTAAGGTTCACCTACGTACCCAAACCTTTCTGAAAAGCTCTCCAAAACTGAGAAGTGAAAACCTTTATGAAAATCACTTCAAAACTGAGAAGTGAATTGCTTACCTCTGTCAAATATTATTTCTATTGGTGCACCATGTACCTAAAAACCTCCTAAATATACAACTTTGCATAATCTTTCCCCTGAATAAGTCGTCTTTACAGGAAAAAAATAAGCGGACTTGGTCATTCTATCAACAATGACCCAAATAGAATCATATTGATTTCACGAACGCGGGAGGCCAGTGATAAAATCCATATTTATCATTTTCCATCTCCATATCGGGATAGCTATGTCTTGGGACGTATCTTCATGCCTTAGGTGTTCAACTTTAACTTGTTGATAGATGGAACACTTAGCAACAAAATTAGCAACATCCCTCTTCATATTATTTCGCTAGTACAACTCTTTCAAATCATGATACATTTTAAGAAGAGCCAGGGTGGACAGTATACCTGGAAACATGTGCCTCAATTATGATCCTCTCACGCAAGTCATCAATGTCTGAAACACACAATATCCCTTGATACCGCAAGATGCCATCCCTTCCTATTTCAAAAGCCATTACTTTCTGCCGACCACCATCTTCTTTAATTTGCATAAGTATAAGATCTTTAGCTCAATTTTCCTTAACTTTGGCACCCAGTGATGACTTAGCCATTTTGTGCACCATTACTCTCCCATCTTCGGAGACTAATAGTCAGACCCTCAAATTAGCAAGTTGGTGAATATCATTCACCAACCCTCTCTTTTCCCCTTCCACACCAGAAAGACTCCCCGTAGACAACCTGCTAAGAGCATCAGCAACTACATTAGCCTTATCTGGGTGATAGTGCAAGCTCATGTCGTAGTCCTTAACAACTCCAACCACCTCTTTTGCCTGAGATTCAAATCATTCTGTGTGAAGACATACTGCAGACTTTTGTGATCAGTGAAGATGTTCACATTCAACCCATATAAATAGTGGTGCCAAATCTTAAGTGCAAAAACTACTACCGTAAATTCAAGGTCATGAGTTGGGTAATTCTTTTCATGCACCTTAAGTTGCCTAGAAGAATATTCCACTACCTTCCCATGCTGCATAGGTACATACCCAAGTGTCACCCGGGATGTATAACAGTATACCACTAATCCTTTCGTACCCTCGGGTAGAGTCAGAAGAAGGGCAGAAGTCAAACGATCTTTTAATTTCTCAAAGCTGCCTTCACAAGCAACGAACCATTGGAACTTAGTCATTTTCTATTAGCTTTGTTAATAGGGCATCTATAGTAGAAAAAAATTCCACGAACCTCTTATATTAACCCATCAAACCCAAGAAGCTCCTAATGTGGTCGGAGTCGTGGGTCTTGTCTATTTCTTCACTGCCTCATTCTTTTGAGGATCCACTTTAATCCCTTCAGTAGAAACAATATGACCGAGGAAAGCCACAATATTTAGCCAAAATTTACACTTGGCGAATTTGGCATACAATTCATGCTCCTTAAGATCTGAAGCATGATTTGGAGATGATTGGCATGCTCCTCCTCATTCTGAGAGTAAACCAGGATGTCATCAATAAAAAATATTACAAATGTATCCAAACACTGCTTAAATGCCATGTTCATAAGATCCATGAAGGTTGCAGGAGTGTTAGTCAAATCAAAGGACATAACTAAAAAAAATTCAACATGGCCATACCGGGTTTAGAAAGGAGTCTTAGGAATATCAACTTCCTTAACTTTCGATTGATGATAACCTAAACGAAGATATATTCTGGAGAAACACTTAGAACCTTGAAGTTGGTTGAAAAGATCATTGATTCTGGGAAGAGGGTACTTCTTTTCCACTTTGACCTTATTCAATTAGCGATAATCAATACACATACGAAGAGACCCATCTTTCTAGCATACGAAAAGTATGGGGGAACCCCAAGGAGAGACACTGGGACGTATAAAGCCCTTATCAAAGAGGTCCTTCAAATGATCCTTTAACTCTTTTAACTCTGCAGGAACCATTCCATATGGAGGAATGGAAATGGATATAGTATCGAGCAATAGGTTTATTCTAAACTGTATATCCCTATCTGGAGGAACCCCTGGAAGGTCTTCATGAAAAACTTGGGGAAACTCATTAACCATGGGAATGGACTGGAGTAGGGGACCTTTAGTACTAGAATCCCTGACCCAAACTAAATGGTACAAACACCCTTTGGATATTCTCTTTCGGGATCTAAGATAAGAGATGAATCTTTCCTTTGGCGCTACAGTACTACCCTCCATTCTAGGATTGGTTTATTAGAAAAATAAAATTTAACTCTTCTAGTCCTATAGTCCATAGTAGCATAGCAAGAGTGAAGCCAATCCATCCCTATAATGACATCAAACTCTATCATATCAAGTTTTACCAAATCCATCATTGTAAAAGTATAATAGTCACAACACAATTTTTGTAAACCCTTCTAGCAATAATGGACTCACCAATAAGAGTAGAAACTGAGAAGGATTTAGGAATATTCTCGGGAGAAAAATCAAAATTTATAGCCACATAAAGAGACACATAAGGTAGGGTGGAGCCAGGATTAAGTAACACATAAACATCATAGGAAAAAATCTACAACATACCTGTGACAACATCTGGCAAGGCCTCAGAACCCTGGTGAGTAGATAGTGCGTAAAGATGATTTTGATCCCTATTTGTCCCTAAAGTGGTACCCTTAGCTGTTGGGGCTTAAGAAGTAGTAGCTTGGGCTTTGTTACCCCTAAAATTTCCCTTTGTCGAGGGACACTCATGCTAAAAATGACCGGGTTGTCTACACCCATAACACACACTGCTACCTTGATAACACTTCCTACGGTGCAACTCACAAAAAGTACTACAAAGAGGGTAAGATGGAGCTGACTGGGCTATACTGGCCTGTGACTGAGTACCTTATATTTTGGAACCATGACTAGGCTGGAATCACTGATCGCCTGAAGTTTTAGGGGCAGGTGCACTAGATGATGAAGGAGAATGTCCCTAAGGTTTCTTCTTGAACCACTTCCTGCCACCCTTACCACTATATTGCTGGCTTGCTTCTTGATCTGCTGGCCTAGCCCTCTTATTTTGATGCTCCTCTGCCTCAGCTTGCTTTTTCTTCTCATCCTCAACCTGTTATATGTATACCACTAACCTAGATAAATCTGTCTTTTTTCAACATCGCCGCTTTGCATTCCAACACCAAGTCACCAGAGATACCATAAGTGAATTTCCTCATTTGAGCCCTCATATTAGATACCAATTCCGGAGCATAGCGAGACAATTGATTAAACTTTAAAGCATATTCCTTAACACTCATCTTTCCCTACTTCAAGTTCACAAATTCCTAGCCTTAGCCTTCCTTAATTATTGAGGAAAGAAGTGATCAAGAAAGGCATCGAAAAAATCTTCCCAAACAGCAGGTTCAACATCTTCACCCTACATCTCTTCCCACTCATCATACCATTGGTATGCTACCCCTTTCAGCTAGTAGGTTGCGAGCTCCACTCCTTTAGTATCAGTGGTATGCATGACCCTGAAAATCTTCTTTATCTCATCAACAAACTCTTGAGGATCCTCTTCAACCTTTGACCCCATGAAGACGGGTGGGTTCTGTTGCATAAACTGACCAACCCGAGTAGCATCTCAGGAACCAGTGTTAGAACCAGCATCACCTGACCGGCAAGACTGAGATGGCACAATCTAAGCAAGCATTTTCATGGTCTGCCTGAACTCAACATTAGTAACTTCACCCTGTGAAGACTGAACTCGTGTAGTACTAGTCCTAGAAGCTTGAAGAGGGCTGGTGTGGCCCCAGTAGGTAGGATCAGAAGTGCAGACGCCATTATAGGTCTATATCCTATGAGTAGGACGAATCTCTTCAGCATTTATCCCCGCAGGGACAGAGGTCCAGCCGAAGCCTGTTGACAAGTAGTCCTTTTTGGAGGCATGAACTGAAATGCGAGAAAGTCAAGAGTTAGAAGAATTTTCTTAGAACTAGACTCTCTAGAATGAACTTGAACATGAATAAAGGGAAACATTTCTAAATGCCTTGTAGCCTCCCCTTGATAAGTATAGTGGCGCTACGCATTCATAAATCGGACTCTACTCGACATAGCTTTGTAGATATCCTAGGACCATGAACTGTGATCTAGTACCAAGTTTGTCATGATTCAAGGCAGTGCCCTGGATGTAACGGGTAACCTAGACCAATGAAGGCCTGAGAAGACCCCTTAGCATACATCATAAGCACATTTAAGAAAAGTTGCAAAAAATAGGCCCAACATAAATAAGTTCAACTTAACTAGATCCTTTGAAATCAAACTTGTAATACGACATAAGGACTCTAATCTATACCAGTCTACGAAGCCTCTAACATTCTGAATGAATATTCTAAGCTAGGACATGGCTCCGACAATACCATAAAATGGGATAGAACATCCAAAGTCTAATGAAAGAAAACATTTTCCTTCTGAAAGAATGTAGGGCTCACCACTTGCTTGTCGTTATCCCATAAATTGTAGTGATGTACAAAACCATGGGGAAATCTCTCTGAACCTACATTATATAATGATATAGCATCCAGGAGCGTTCAGTATGATGAGTACTGGTATGCAACCCAGGGGAAAGGACATCACAGCTTATAAAGCAAGTCATAAAAATGTAACATAAATCATGATAATAAAATACAGAGAAAATACTCAACATCAAATGAAACCATTTGTTTACATTACTTTTGAACCATATGGTATCACCAATATCATTTTTAGCATAGGTTATATGGGTCCGACCATGGCTCGATTGGTAGAGCCCCCAATTGAAGTTTATCGCAAAGTCTGAGGCATATCATAAAATATCATATCATATACTCCATACTACTAAGCGAATCAAGCATATAACGATTACCCAAATTTCAAGACAGAACCATACCTGCATCGGCAAAACATGATTTTAGGTAATGAGCCTTTCAGACTTCTGCCTTCTCGGTTAATCATCTAATTATATTTAAGCCCATCTTTCAAATTTTTCAAAATATTTAAGCAAATTATTGATTAGGGACACTTAACATTCTTAAGGCACTCGTAAGTTGGTATCGACATACCAAGATATACAAGTTATACATATCATGCCATAATCATTCGAACATCCATACATCACTAGTCTCACCATTTTAAGGGATTTTAAAACTCATTTAAAATATCCTTCAAAGGTTTACAATTTCATGATTAGCAAATAATCATTTCAAAGCCGAGGGATAGAGAAATCCTTTTCCTTTTTGTCAAAAGCCATGATTGAGATAGTAAAATGATTTTCAAAAGACTCATGACTATATGTCTTAAATCTGCCCCAACAAACTTTTTACATAATTAAAGTTTCGTATTTCAAACAATAATCTCAAAATGATTAACAACTAAAGGATAATTTCATAGAAAACATTTGTAACTTCAAATAGATTCTTTCAATACTAGTATAAAAATCACAATTTGTAGTAGAAAACAAATTACTAATAGGTTTAGTTGAAAGTGGGTTGTTCTACCTACCTTTCTGACAGAAAAAATCAAAGAAAAGCTTGAGTTTTGCCTTTGAACTTTGAACCCTAAGCGCTCTTGTTTCTTAGAAGTCTGGGGAGAATGTAACGTGCTTTTGATTGAGTATGGCGCTTTATGGACTTAGCAATATTTAGAATAGGTGGAGGATGATTTTGGGTAAGGAAAGGATCAAAAGACCCTCGAAGTAACGCTTTAAAATAAAGTCTCATCGGGTACTTAGAGGGGTGCGGTGCACACCCTAAGGCGTGGCCTACCCCTATGAGGCATATAGCCCAATGCGGGGTCCCAGCCCATATGATGCATGGCTTCCTGTGGGGTTAGAACAGTAGACCCTTGAATCATGTCATGCAATGTGAGGGCCAAGTCATGGCCTCATATCATGCGACGTATGATCCCATTTCACGTTCTAAACCTTCCCTAAGCTTTTAAACTCATCTCTAATTGATTTTTATTCGTTCTAAGGTTCACATAGATTCATTTTAAGCTTTAAAAGACATCCAAAATGTATGGGGCATTACAAATTTTTATAGATTTTTCTCTATAATTTAGACTATCAAAAAACTTGAAACCCAACAAAAGTATAACACGATGCCTCACAAGGTGATACAACGATATGCAATAAATGCAATCATTTGCACACGTTAGAATCTATTAATATTTGCACCATAGGGAAAATATTTAGAATATAAGTATATGACTCTCCTCAATTCTATCTTCAAGTCCTAAATAACTGGTGATACATATTCCTCATTTTTTCCTTTGATTCCCATGTTGTTTCCTTTATATTATTGTTTCTCCACAATACCTTTACAGAGGCTACTTCTTTGGTTCTGAGCTTCCTAACTTGACGATCTAGGATAGAAATTGGTACTTTTTCGTAGGATAAGTCTTCAAAAACTTGAACATATTTGACATGCATAATACGCAAAGGATACCCTATGCACTTTCATAGCATCGATACGTGAAATACAAGATAGACTGCCTCCAACTCTGGGGGTAGCTCAAGCTCATATGCCACCATTCCTACCTTTGGAGTGATTATGTATGGTCCAATATATTCAGTCCAATATATATTGGACTAAGCTTTCCCTTTTTACCAAACCGCTTAATGCCTTTCATTGGTGAAACCTTCAGAAAAACCCAAACATTAACATTAAATTCCAAATCTCGATGTTGCACATCTGTATATGATTTCTTCCTACTCTAAGCTATAGGTAATATTTCTCGAATCATCTTCACCTTCTCCATTGCGTGATGAACAAACTCGGGCCCTACAATTCTTCTTCCCCAACTTCAAACTACCCAATAGATGATCTACACATTTGCCCATATAAAGCTTTATAAGGAGCCATTTGAATGCTTGCATGGAAGCTATTATTATTAGAAAACTCATTAGTGGCAAATGGTCATCCCAACCCCCTTTAAAGTCTAGCACACAAGCTTGTAGCATATCTTCGAGTGTTTAAATAGTATGCTCAGCTTGTCCATTTGTCTGTGGATAAAAAGTTGTTCTAAGACGCACTTGAGTACCTAGTCTTTCTGGAAAGACCTCCGGAAATTTGTTGTAAACTGAGCACCCCTGTCCAAAATGATAGAAATTAGGATAGATGAAGTCAAACTATCTCTTTAATATACAACTTGGCATAATCTTCACCCATATAGTCATCCTGACTGGTAGAAAATGATCCAACTTTGTAAGTCTGTCTACAATCACCCATATGGAATCATACTTATGATAAGTATGGGGTAAGCCTATAATAAAATCTATGTTGATTACCTCCCACTCCCAGGTTGGTATCACTATTCTCTAGGTTAGCCCTCCGGGCCTCTAGTGCTTAATATTTACCTATTGACAATTCAGGCATTGGGCTATAAACTCTGTAATATTTCTCTTCATATTATTCCACCAATAAATATGTCGAAGATCATGATACATCTTTATCGCTCCTAGATTGACTTAATAGTGGAAATAGTGGACTTATGCCAAAATCTTCTCCTGAAGCTCCCCGACATTACGTACACATAGACGACTTCAATATCTAAGAACCCCATCCTCCTTAAGCTCTAAAATGGTTGCTTCTACTGCAGAATTTCTTCTCTCAATCTTACTAACATGGATCATCATATTGTTGTTCATTTACCTATGTTATAAGTGAGTGTTCTGCTGCATTCTAAATAACAACTCCCCCATTACCTGGTTCTAGTATTGTAACCTGTAAATTGGCTAAGTGATGTAGTTTTCTTGTCATCTCAATCTTTCTAGTTTCTACATGGGTCAAACTTTCCACGAATTTGCGGCTAACTGCATCGGCTAATACATCAGCCTTACCTGGATGGTAAAAAATATCTACATCATAATCCTTTAGTAGCTCTATCCACCTTCTTTAGATTTAATTCCTTCTGTTTGAATAAATATTGCAGACTCTTATGATCTATAAATACATCTACATGGACTCTAAATAAGTAATGGCGCCAAATCTTCAGGGCAAATATAACAGCCGACAATTCAAGATCATGAGTAGGATAATTCTGCTCGTTCTTTCTAAGTTGTCTCAAGGCATAAGCAATAGCTTTACCATGCTGCATTAGAACGCAGCCCAACCCAATCCTTGAAGTATCACAATAAGCAACATAACCTTTCGTGCCTTCTCGAAGAGTTAAGACAGGCATTGATATAAGCCTATCCTTAAACTCCTGAATACTCTGCTCACATGCATCTGGCCACTGGAACTTGGTTGCTTTATGAGTCAACTTCATCAATGGTGTAAGAATAGAAGAGAACCCTTCTAAAAATCTCCAATAATAACCTGCCAAGCCTAAAAAACTATGGATCTTCGTAGGGTTTAGGGCCTCAGCCAATTCTTTACAGCTTTAATTCTTTGTCCGTCAACATTAATACCTTCATTTGTAATTACAAGGCAAATAGAAGCCACCAAATTCAATCAAAACTCATACTTGGAGAACTTTGCATATAATTTATGATTCTAAAGTGTTTGCAAACCTCACACAATTGATCCACATGTTCGGCTTTGGACCACGAGTAAATCAAGATATCGTCAATAAATACAATCATAAATACATCTAGGAAGGGCTTAAAGACCCAATTCATTAGGTCTATGAAAGCAGTTGGGGCATTAGTAACCCCGGAAGACATTATTAGAAACTCAAAGAGTTCATACCTCATCGTGAAGGCCGCCTTCGGGACATTTGCCCTTTTAACTTGCTGTCACGACCCAGACCACCGTGAGTGGCACTCACCCAACCCTCGGGTGAGCGAACCATCACTTCCCCGAACTTAACCATTCTAACAGCTCAAAACCAAGTGCATAAAAGTAAACTAGCAATTTAATGATAATAATAAAACTTCATTAATATAAACCTACGGAAATTACCCCCTAGAATCTGAAAGTCGCAGTACCAAACATCTACCCATATATAGAGTACGGGGATGCAACCCCTAAATAACAAAAATAGTCTAAGCCCGAAGCAATTGGGCTACAACTCTAATGATAGGTTCAAGGGAGCTCGATTCGAAGGAGCTCACCCTTGAAGTCTGGAAATGCTGGTACTACAGATGAGGTCGCGTCTCAGCTGCTGGAAGATTGCCTGTACTCACAAAAAGAAAAGCAAGTGTAGTATCAGTACACCACCACTGTGTACTGGTAGGATCATCAGCCAGTCTAAAAAAATAGTGTACAAATCAGCACAGCAAATCAAGTACAAGTATGGAAAAGATGCAACAAGTCACCTAGACTACAAGTCTCTACCTAGCTTGTTCCCACTTGAACTCCACTTTTTACAACTCTAAGCCACAATCACAGAATTCAATAAATCATCCCTTTTGCCTAGCCCGGACCCACCTTGGGATCCCTTCTAAATAACACCGAAGTGTTAACAGACAACCTGGCCTAATCCAAGACCAACTACACAGATATAACAAGATTCTCGATCACTCAAGGACCACCAACAAAATATCACAGTTCAACAAAATAGCCCAGTCCACTCACAGAACCAATAACAGTCAATGCAATGCAACAATATCAATGCAATGCAGCAATATCAATGCAATGATGTAGTAAAAAAAACTCGTACCAGGCGTGGTACCCGAGCCAACCATTAGTAATTTGTACCAGGCGTGGTACCCGAGCCAACCATTTATTACACCTGTACCAGGCGTGGTACCCGTGCCAATCGTTAGTATACCCGTACCAGGCGTGATACCCGAGCCAACCGAATGTCAACAATCCACAGTCAAAATAATGAACAAACAACTTGTAAACCAACAAGAAACACACCGTTCAATTCACAGACAGTAAAACAGGACCCTTAGACATTCTACACAATTCTTCTAAGTCATACAATTCATACAAATACTTAGATAAGAGTACAAGATATGCAACATTCATAGGAATCGTAAGCCATCACCTACCTCAAAATGATCCAAGCTCTATTCAACCCGAGCTTTCCCGTGGGCCGGATTCCTTTCTCGTTTTTGGTCTAAAACAAAATACAAGTACTCATATTAACAAAGAAGGCCTTCACATTACTCGGATTACACCAAATCCCAGACCCCCAGGCCACCCATAATCATCCTACCCTTTTTCCTGGGCTTCCCACCATTAATTTCCCTAGTTCTATCATTTTCATGGATAAAAATAGAGAACTTAGCAATATGTGATCATAAAACCTTACTTTTAACAATACCCAAGAACTTTCATGTCTAGAATCCCCCTTCTTCCCTGGATTCTACCATCCCTAGGTTATTCCAACCATTCTCCAAGTTCCCTCCTAGAAATTCTACCGTGTAGAAAAAGTAGTACGAAGATTGGGGAGTAGAAACCTTACCTTTAGGTCGAAGAATAGTGGAAAATTGGTAGTAATCGCCCAAAATTGCCCCCTTCTTCTCCCAAAACATTTCAAGAAAAATTGAACTATTTTGGGGAAGTTTCTGCCTTAAAACCCATCACGCTCAGCTATAGCAGTCCATTCCGCTATAGCAATACCGCCGTAGTGGAGTCGTCCACTATGGTGGAGGCTGATCGATATTGACTTCCGCTGTAGCGATAATTTCTCCGCTACAATGGAGGTCTCTATGGCAGATCCATTGCGCTCGTCACAGATAGAAAGTTTGGAAATCTCCAAAATTTTCCCATTTTACAACACACTTGCTTCCCCCGACGATCAGAAACAACCCCTTCACATCAATCACTATTCCGTGAGTTCTACTTACCTGAATTCGATTCTGAGAAGTCCCCCGGGCTCCTCTATGTCTTAGATACGAGGAAAACTAGCTCAACATAAGACATCCAACTCAATCCTTACCCCGATTGCCCTAGACTCCACCTCGCCCCAAAACTGGTCAAGACTAGCCTAGCCCAGAATTTTAAACCCCCAAAACTGGAGTTTTATAACTCTAAAACTTGGCACGATTAGACTACCTATAATGACGGACCCGGTCATTACAACAGATACAAATTTATCCATCGTTCTTCCCTGAACGATCAAACCCAAAATTATGGAAAATAAAGGGAAGAAAGTGTAGTTCCTGAATTCTCAAACAATTGAGGGTACTTGTCTCGCATGTCCTTCTCGGTTTCCCAAGTGGCTTTCTCAATCATACGATGCTTCCACTGAACCTTTACCATATCAATCACCTTTGTCCTTAACCTCCAGACATCCCGAGCAAGAATCAAGACTGGTTCCTCTTCATAACAGAGATCCTTATCGAAAAGCACCTCATCCCACTTGATGATGTAGTCCCCATCCCCATGGTATTACTTAAGCATGGATACATGGAATACCGGATGGACGCCTGAAAAACTGGGCAGTAGTGCTAACTTGTAAGCCACTGGCCCCACAATCTCTAGAAACTCAAATGGACTGATGAATCGAGGGCTAAGCTTGCCATTCTTACCAAACCGCATAACTCCCTTCATTGGTGACACTTTTAACAATACCTGTTCACCAATTTGAAATTTCATGTCCCGGAGCCTGCGATCTACATACTCCTTCTGCCTGCTTTGGGCAGCCAGCAATTTGTCCTGAATGCCCCTTACCTTTTCCTGTGCTTCCTTTACCAATTCCACTCCCAAAGGCTTTACATCTTCTTCCTCAAACCACCCAACCGGGGATCTGCAGCTCCTCCCATACAATGCCTCAAATGGTAACATGTCAATACTGGAGTAATAGCTATTATTGTATGAGAACTCGCACAATGGTAGAAACTGGTCCTAATGACCCCCGATGTCCATCACACATGCTCTCAGCATGTCCTCCAATACCTGGATCATCCTCTTCGACTGACCATCAGTCTGAGAATGGAAGGTGGTGCTAAAAGTGAGTTGTGTACCCAACTCTTCGTGTAGCTTTCCCTAAAATTTAAAAGTGAACTGCGTACCCCTGTCTGAAATGATGGACATTGGCACCCCATGCAATATCACAATCTCCTTCACATAGATCTTAGCCAATTGCTGCGAATTGTAATCTACCCTGACTGGAATGAAATGAGCGGACTTGGTCAGCCTGTCAACGATGACTCAAATAGAGTCATACTTCCCCAATGTCTTGGGAAGACCCAACACAAAGTCCATGGCTATCCTTTTCTACTTCCACTCTGGAATGGGCATCCTCTAAAGTAGTCCTGCAGGTCTCTGGTGCTCATACTTTACCTGCTGGCAATTCTGACACTTGGACACAAAATCAACTGTCCCTTTTCATTTTGGGCTACCAGTAACGCTGCCTCAAGTTCCTGTACATTTTAGTCACACCCAGATGAATTGCATACCGCGAACCATGAGCTTCTGCCAAAATTTTCTTAATCATATCATCAACCCGAGGAACACAAATCCTTCCTCTGAAATTTAGTACTCCACTAGAGTCTAATATGACATCCCTGGATACCCTGGATATTACCTTACCTGAAAGCCTACTCAGTTTCGGATCCTGAAACTATTTAGCCTTTATTTCCTCTATGAAGATGGCTTTGACCTCAATGCTGGAAAACAATCCACCCTGTTCTGAAATACCCAAGTGTATGAACTCGGCCTCCAAGGCCCGAATTTCCCTTGCTAGTGGTCATTTGGACACCCCCACACAAGCCAAACTACCCATGCTAACTGTCGTCCAGCTCAATGCGTCTGCCACCACATTAGCCTTACCCGGATGATATAAATGGTCACATCATAGTCCTTCAATAACTCCATCCATTTTTTTTGCCTCAAATTCAAATCCTTCTGAGTGAACACATAATCCAGACTGCGATGATCGGTGAACACCTCACACTTGACACCATAGAGATAGTGTCCCTAAATCTTGAGTGTAAAGACCACTGCTGCCAACTCCAAGTCGTGAGTCAGGTAGTTCCTCTTATGCACCTTCAACTGCCTAGATGTATAGGCTATCACATTCTTATCCTGCATCAACACAACACCCAAACCAGAATGTGAAGCATCACAGTAAACAATAAGGTCTTTACCTTCAACGGGCAAGGACAATATAGAAGACGTGGTCAGAAGTGTCTTGAGCTTTTGGAAGCTCTCCTCGCACTTGTCGGACCACACAAATGGTACATCTTTCTATGTCAGCCTAGTCAGGTGAGTAGCAATAGATGCAAAATCCTTGACAAACCTCTGGTAGTACCCTGCGAGTCTAACAAAACTCCTCACCTCAGTCACAAACCTAGGCCAGACCCAACTCTTGACTGCTTCAATTTTTGGGGGGTCTACCATCACCCCCTTTTCTAACACTACATGTCGCAACAACGCAACTGAAGTTAACCAAAATTCACACTTGGAGAACTTCACATAAAGATTCTGGCGTCTTAAGATGTCCAACACAATACGGAGATGACTAGCATACTCCTCCCTACTCTTGGAATAGATCAAAATATCATCGATAAACACAATCACGAAGAAATCCACTTAAATACCCCATTTATCAAACTCATAAATGCTTCCAGCGCATTGGTCAAACCAAACGACATTACCAGAAACTCATAATTCCCATACCAAGTCCAAAAAGCAGTCTTAGGAATGTCCTCAGGCCTAATCCTCAACTGATGGTACCCCGACCTCAAGTCGATTTTTGAAAACACCGATGCATCTTGAAGCTGGTTAAACAAATCATCAATGTGGGGTAAAGGGTACTTATTTTGGATGGTCACCTTGTTCAACTGCCTATAGTCTATGCACATCCGCATACTACCATCCTTTTTCTTTACAAACAAAAAAGGAGCACCCCAAGGCGAAGCACTGGGATGGATAAATCCCTTATGTAGGATTTCCTACAGCTGGGTCTTAAGTTCCCTTAACTCTGCCAGAGCCATACGATATGGAGGAATAGAAATGAAATAAGTGTCTGGCTCCAAATCAATGCAAAAGTCTACATCCTTGTCTGGAGGCATACCAGGCAAGTCTGCTGGAAACATCTCTAGAAACTCAGAAACCACTGAAACTGAGTCAATAGATGGGGACTCCATACTATCATCCCGGAAATGAGCCAAGAAGGCTAGACACCACCTTCCCACTAGCTTCCTAGCCCGAACGAACAATACGACCTTAACTGGCTTAGCCCTGTACACACCTTCCCACTCTAATCTATCCTCACCCGGAATCTCTAGAGCCACAGTCTAGGTGTTACAGTTCAACACAACATGATAAGGGGACAGCCAGGTCATGCGCAAAATAATATCAAAATCTGTCATATCCAGGATTACCAAGTCTACCCAAGTATGCAACCCCACAAACACAACAGAACAGTCATGATAAATATGAGTCACAATCACAGACTCTCTAACTGGGGGAGAAACATGAATAGGGGAATCAAGGATATCACAAGTCAATTCCAAACCCAACGCAAAACTCACAGATACATAGGAATATGTAGAACCTGGGTCAAATAATACCGAAGCCATTTTATCGCAAACAAGAATGGTACCTGGGATCACCGCATCTGATGCTTCCACCTCGGTACTCCCAGGAAAAGCATAGAAATGAGCCCGATCGTCAATCCAGGCAACTTCTTAGACAGGCTTCATTGCACCCCTGCCCATGCTGGTGTTCCCTCTGTCACCCCGACCTTCTTGAAAGTTACCTCGCCCACCCTGTGGACGACCTCTAGCATTACCACCTAAGGTTGTCCAATTCCCAACCCATGGTATTTCAGATGGTGTGTTGCCCAAAATTTTTATAAGTCTTTGGACTCAATAAACAATTTCATTGCAAATAATTTTGCTGGAGTTTTATTGATGGACTAAACGTTTGGACTTGCCAAAGCTTTGTTGAGCAAATGACAAAGATCAATCGTGCATGGCACACTCGAGATGCCGAGGTGGAAACGGGTGTCACCTCCACAATTGTGTCTAAGGTAATGGGGCAAGAGGAGATAGATAGGGATAAAATAATGGCAAAGATGATGATGTAAATTGAGTTACTTGTAAAGCATATAATGGGAGCCGAAACAAAAAATGTGAATGCTATGGGGGCTCAAGCAGCTAGATCTCATGAAGAGGATGAGGCATATGCTTTGATTGATGAGGAAGCACATTATATTTCTAATCAAGTGGCGGTTTTTTGCCCGGTTACCAAGGTGCCAATCAAGGCCCTTGACGACCAAGGATGGGAACCAGGGTTGAAACAAAGAGAGAGATGGATCTTGGAGAGATAGGGATCATGATACTAATTGGAGAGATCGTGATCGAGATGGATATAGGTATAATTACCGGAGTATCAATACATATGTCCCTCCCCCAAAATCTGATTGTGACGCCCTTTCAAACCGGTGTTCACGATCCAACAAGCTCTTAAGTTAAAGAGATATTGGCAAAGGTCTTGAAGTGGGTGGATCCGTGGACATCGGTGTTTGGGAATTAAAGAGTGGGGTCTCTACCCTCACTCAAACCGTGAGTTCTCATTTGGATTCCATCAAACACCTTGAAGCCCAAATAAACCATATGTCAGCTCAAATGAACCAAAGGCAAAAGGGTACATTCCCTACTGACACATTCCCTAATCCGAAGAATGACGACTATTGCATGGCAATTTCACTAGAAGTTGAAGAATTCTAGATGGTTTGGTCGGTGAAGCCGAGAATGTTGTGGTTGAAAAGAAGAATGGTGAGAGTCCTAAAGTGGAAGTGAAGCCGAGTGAACCTTTGTTGAATGATGATAAGAGTTTGAATGTAGATGAAGAGATTCCAAGTTCGGAAGAAGAAAAGGTGGATCCTCCTTCTCAAGTTGTGATTGACATCGAGGAGGAAAAAGGGGACAAAGTTGTGAATGCTTGATTTCCACTACCCAAATGTCCTCCTCCTTTTCACCAAAGATTGATGAAAAAGGAAGAGGACTCTCAATTCAACAAGTTTATTGATATGTTAAAGAAATGGTCCGTGAATGTCCTTTTGGTCGATGCCTTGTTACAGATGCTTGTCTATGCAAAGTTTATGAAAGAATTATTGATAAAAAAAGAAGTTATTGATGTGGGCACGGTGGAGGTGTCGCATCACTGTAGCGCTATCATAGCTAGTAACTTGGATCCAAAAAGAGAAGATCCGGGAGCTTTTACCATTCCTGACACCATCAATGTGTATTTATTTAACAATGCTTTATGTGACCTAGGGGCAAACATCAACTTGATGCCCCTTGCTATTTTCAAGAAATTGGGCTTGAAAACTCCCAAGCCAACTCCAATGAGGCTACTCATGCAAATAGGTCCATTAAGCGCCTGATGGGCATTATATTTGATGTATTGGTGAAGGTGGGCAAGTTCATCCTCCCGGCTGCTTTTGTGGTCTTGGATTGCAAGGTAGATTTAGAGGTGCCCATTATCTTAGGGTGACCATTCTTAGCCACGGGTCGAGTCCTTGATGATGTTGAATAAAGAGGGCTGAAGTTTCGAGTGGGAAATGAAGAAGTCATATTCAATGTTTGCCAATCGATGAAGCCACCAGATGATTGTAGAGTTGTGCCCATGATTGATACACGAGATAAGTTTGGAGAGGAATTGTCCGTCGAACACCGTGTGACGCATGATGAGTTAGAGAGAAGGGACCCCAAGATTGTTAGCATGCCTAATCCACCTTCCTTGTCGGATGTTTATCTTGGTCCTAATGATACTCTGCCAATTTTCACCTCCCAGGAGTTAGAGAGTTGGCGAAGGGGAGATTTAGTAACACTTATGAGGAGGTACTTCCGATGCATTGGATGGAATTGTGCTAATGCACACGTGCAACGCACGTACACTAAATTAGTTAAATAAAGATATGATAAGTGATGAATTATACACTTAGGGTGTGTTTGGTATGGAGGAAAATATTTTCTGAATTTTTTTTCCCTATTTTCTCGTGTTTGGTTGGTCAAAAAAATTGAAAAATATTTTCTTTAGGAAAACAAGCTCCTTGAAAATAAGGAAAATGACTTCCCTTATGAAAGTATAAAAAACAAGTTGCATTATCTCCTCCCCACCTTCACTACCACCACAACCCCACATTCACCCCCCTCCCATCCCATCCCACCCCAGTCTCCACAACCCCCACCAAAACACCCACCCTTCAACCCACCTCACACAATTTTTTTTTAAAATTTTTTACCCCACCATTCCACCCCCCGAATATCCAGGAAAAAGCAGTTTTAAAAAAAAATAAATTACGTATTTTTTTTGTACCCACCACCCACCACCCACCCCAACCGTAACCTCTTCACCCTTCACCCTTCACCCCACACCCCCACCCAACCCACTCAAATTTTTTTTTTTAAAAAATCAACTTTTCGGTACCCCCACAACCCCATCCCCACCCTTACCCCCAATCTCCACCCTCCCCCCCTAATTTTTTTGTACCCCACCCCAATTTTTAAAAAGGAAAATTCAAAGTTTCTTTTAAAAAAATAAATTTTATTTTCTTTTTGTAACCCCCCCCCCCAACCCACCCACTCACAACTCACCCCACCTTACCCGCTCCCCCTACCCCAATTTTTTTCAAATTTCTTTTCAATTTTTTGTTTTAAAAAAATAATTTCTTTTTTTACCCCAACCCCACCCCAACCCACCCCACCTTCACCCACCCTAAATTTTTTTTAAAAAAATTGTTTTTTTTCACCCTACCGGCCTACCCCCACCTTACCCCAACCCCTCCACCTCCATCCTACTATCCTACCCCACCCATCTCCATCCCAACATACTGGGACCCTACCCCATAGCCTCAACCTAACTCCTAAAAGACATTGTCTACTATCTAGCAAAACACTAAAAAATATTTTTTGGAAAAATATTTTCCACTTATCAACTAAACACTAGAAAATATTTTTCGAAAAAAAATATTTTTCACTCACCAACCAAACATGAGAAAATAAGTAAGAAACCAACTTATTTTCTATAAAATCATTTTCATGGAAAATATTTTCCTATAAAAAATATTTTCCTTCGTACCAAACACACCCTAAGGGTGTGTTCGGTATGGGGGAAAATATTTTTCATGATTTTTTTTTTCAAGAAACACACTTTCTAGGAAAACAAGTTGTTTCTTACTTATTTTCTTGTGTTGGTATGCAAGTTGAATTTTTTTTCCTAAAATCATTTGTATATATCTAACACAAAACAAAAAAAAATATAATTTTTTTGTGGAGGGTAGGGGTGGGGGTAGGTACTCAGGTAGGAAAATCTTTTTTTAATTTTTTTTATTTTTTATTAAGGAAGTCATTTTCCTTATTTTGAAGGAACTTGTTTTTCCAGGAAAAATATTTTTCAAAAGTTTTAGTTAAACGAACATGAGAAAATAAAAAAATATTTTTCAAAAAATATTTTTGTCCATACCGAACACATCCTTAAAGACATTTGAATATTTGAAATAAAATAAAAAAAATTCTCACATCTTATCTTTACAATATATTTCAATATTGTTATTATTTTAACTTGGTTTTATAAAATTTTGACTTATGAATACACAATTTATAAATAATTTAGAAATTTACAACATACCTAAATAAGTCAAAAAAATAATTTGTATAAATCAGTTTGATCTAACTTATAAGCAACCACTCATTGGAAGGGCTGCGTGTCGACGGTTCAGTTAAGCTTTAATGATTATCGATTTGACTTATCGATTATCGATTTATAAACATACTAAACTATTAAAGGGTCATTAAGGTATCGCTTAATCGATTATTGATTTGATTATCGAGTTAATTGGTAAGATTACACATGGAAATTTTTCTTCATTGAAATCACTTAGAAACAATGTGACAAACGAATCTATACGGTAATCCAAAAATTATCAAGTAATTTGTGCCTGAAAATCAAGTTCATCAAATTGAATATAATCTACTAATTTAGAATAAATATTAGAAGTACCGTGCACACGATGTTAGGAAGATTAATTGCAAATAAAAATAGCAAACATAACACTTGATATAGAAGAACTAACTGATTTTGCATTATTTGCAGAACCTGAGTAGTAAAACATATTCTATTATCAATAAATTAATATCATTTTTTCTCAATTTAGGTTATCAGGTTAGATTCAATTTTAAAAATTCAAGACTTACTATTTTCAAGTATAAACTTACTTATCTGGGAAAAAGAAAATCCAACCATACTCCTAATCACCAATTGAGTGTCGCTCACAATGGCGGGGACACTCCAAATTCTATTCCTCAATCCTCCGGCCACCGGAAATTCACTGTCCCGGTGCCGGCGTCCTCATTTTCCGACGACTCACTTCCCATTTTCAAAAATTAGCAAGAGGTCGCATCTTGTTTGGAAACTCAGTTCACAACATTCAAATAAGGTGAATTTTCTTTGCTTAATTATCATATGTTTTCTCCTTCAATGTTGGTTATATTCAGCTTTCCCAACTATACTTGTTTCGTGCTTTAGTTTTATTTTAGTTGTCAACTTTTTGTCGTTTGATTTATCAATTTTACAAGTACATATTTGAACCGAAATTATCAAACCTGAGAAAATGATAATGTCACCAATTAGACTGGGATAAAAAGTGTTGTCCCCTAATTATGCTACTATATAGGAGTGAATGTTGGGCCGCTAAAGTTCAACCCATTCGATACTAAAATGGATGTGTGGTCATACAAGATTAGACAAATTTATAAATGATTACATTTCCAAGAAGGTTCAAGTAGCACACATCGAGAAATGAGAGAGATAATTTGGTCATGTCTTGCATCGACCTCCATATGCACCGGTTTATAGGTGTGAAACCATGGTGACTGAAGGTGTTAGTTGTATCAAAAGACCTTCAACCTGTGGGGATCCGTGTATCTCTATACCCTATACCTATTAGTTGAAAATATATTTTAGACATGTTAGCTATTTTACTGTAATTCCTATGCTTTTTAGGAGTGTTTTAGCCTTTTATAGATTTATAGGTTTAGGAGTGAAGGTGTTAGTTGTATCGAAAGACCTACAGTCTGTGGGGAGCCATGCAGATTTAGTGATAGATTGGACACAATGTAAGAAAAAGATTCCTATAGCCAATACCTATTAGTTGAGTATATATTTTAGACATGTTAGCTATTTTACCGTAAGTCCTACGCTCTTTAGGAGTGTTTTAGCCTTTTAGGGGTCTTTTGGTATGTGGGATAAGGATAATAATCCGGGGATAAAATTTGGGATTAAATTTTTCCCATGTTTGTTGTGTGGTATTAGCTAATCCAGAGACTATTTTATCCCACCATTTGTACTAAAATAGTGGGATTACTATCCCATATGGAAGGTGGGATAAAATAGTCCCATGAGATATCCCCACTTATCCCATCCTGTGTACCAAACGATCCCTTAGAGATTTATAGGTTTAGAAAATATAGAGAACTTCTATCACTTTTTATTTGTATTTCTATGATATTGACATGAGATGAGTTTAAATGTAGAGGATTCATATAGGCTATAGCTAACCCAACTAATTTGGAACTGAGCGTAGTTGTGTATGTTCTAGGTGATAAAGAGTTGTGCGTTTAAAATTAATTTGGTGTTCAAAACTGCAGAAGCCAACTTTAGATGGTTAATTTAGAATGAAGGGAGTATTTTACGTTTTCTTTGTTGTTTGCTGATAAGATTTATGGTATTTTTCAGGGAAATGGTTGTGGAGAACATCTTCCACGGGCTACTGCAAAAAACTCTGATTGGGTAAAACCACTTTCGGGTTTTGTATCCAACAATTTTTTGCCTTTAGGTCAGCTTATCAAATCTTCCTTGAGAAAATTTAGATATTGTAGACTGGATTGCAGATTGATATATTGCTTTTCAAGCTAGAAGATGATATGTGGCTTGGATTGAAGGGGAATTTTTGGAACGTTATCTACCTTAATTGCTTAGTTTTGGCAGTGAATTTCGTAACTTTTGACCCGTCAATTTAAAGAACATATCGTGATGGTTGCTTAAGTGCACCAATTTTGCTCTTTGTTTTTTTCTTCCAGTTTCTTACATGAACCTAGAAGGACATGCATTGGAACATTACGTACTTCCTTAGGATAATTTTTGTCAATTTCTTATTACGGGTTTATGAACTTGAAATATTGCCAGTGTATTGTCCAGTTAGTGAATCATCGGTTGTGGTTCTTTTACCTTTTGTGATAATGATTCATAGGTTGTGCTTAAGAGGATATATTTCTCGAAACATTTCAATACGAAAAATTTGACCTTTTACAATTCAGTGGCTCACAAGCTTACCCAACATGCTACATTCTAACTCAAGTGGAGGTTTTATCGGGAGATCCACTAGACTTCCTCGTGCAGTGTTTGTGCATGATGTGCCTAAGTTTCTGGTGTCTTCTAGTGGTTTTCTCCATATTTCCAGCACTACAATAACAAAAACATACCCAGTGTAATCCCACTAGTGGGGTCTGGCCTGTCTGGGGAGGTAGGATGTAAGCAGACTTCACCCTTACCTTTGTGGGGAGAGACTGCTTCTGAGAAACCCTCGGCCCAAAAGAAAGGTTTTTGAAGAAGGGTTGCAAGAAAAATATGACAACAAAATAGCAAGATGCAGTGCAAATGAAGCAACAAACACATTGAAGAATAAGAAACTACGGGATTACCAACTAATTTTACTAATAAGGAGAAGAGGAGTCTGCCTCTCCTACATAAAGTGCGACAACACTCAGCTACCTACTAATCTTCTATCCTAATCCTCAACCTCTGTACCTTCTTATTTAGGGTCATGTCCTATTGAATCATTTTCGTCTCGGGACCTTTTACTTTTTTTCATCATGTGGGAGTTAGAATTTTACTACCTCACCTCTGAGGTAGTGGTATGGACTGCGTACACTCTACCCTCCCCAGACCCCACGCTGTGGGAATACACTGGGTATGTTGTTGTTGTTGTTGTTGTTGTGGGAGTTAGAATTAATTCCTGTTTATCTACTTCTAGCGATGTGGGGAGGAAAGAAACGTCTGGTTGCAGCACAATTTAATGTAGAAGTGGCTATTATTGCAAAGGGCAGAAGAAATATATTCTAATAAGATAATAGTTGAGAGCACTGCTAGAAATCAACCGATTCATTGAGTAACTCTTGGGTAAACTATTAAACTAATAAGAGTTGTATCATCTAACTTCATTCAAAAATGAAACTTGAATTTTTATAGAAGTTGAAGTTGTGTCATGTCTTGTCTAATAACCTCCCCCCTCCCTCACCACAGAGGCCACTCCCACCTTGCCCCGTATAATAATCATATCTGACCACACGTCCATCTGAGCATCCTCATCTCCGCTACATTCATCTTCTGAACATGGGCGTTCTTGACTTTACTGGCCAACACTCTGCCCCATACAATAATGTTGGTCTAACCACCACTCTGTAGAACATACCTTTAAGCCTTGGCGACACATTCTTCTCGCACAGTGCCCCGGATACGAGCCTCCATTTGACCCACCCCCCTCTTATACCATGTGCTTTTTGAACCATGAGTTTTGCCTGATTATAAGATGTTTTCTTGGTTTGCCAAAAAGAGAAAAGGAAAAGAAAGAAATTGCTTGATTGTGGTTTTAGTCTATGGAGACACATTAATATCGCTCAATCAACTATTCCTCGATCCCTATATAGTTAGGATCGTCTGGATGAATCTTTTGTATCCAATTCACTCTATTCAGGTCTGTTATCAAAAGGATTTGTAATAGTTTGACTATCTTTGCTGTCAACCTAACACGATCATCCTTTTGTTTGGGTTTGGGACTGGCTATGCTTGGCAAAGCTCACATAGAGGAAGTCGCAAGACAGATTAGTAATCAAATAAAATGCCGAAGGAGGTTAGTAATAGTGCAGTGCATATGTAAACAGTAACATAAACTTGTTTATAGATACATATCCTACATGAATTTGTATGAGTATTCAGTACGAAACACTGCAGAGTGTTCTTTTTTTTTTTTGGGTGATTGTTGGTGTATTTAGAAGAATTTAAACAAAGTACCTGTAACCATGTCACACTTTTAGGACATGTGTACATTATAACAAATGAAGTCATGTAATATAGATTGTGGATATAATAGCTGTTAGTTGCCACTCTTTTTACCTGTTAGTTAATAGCTATGTTTCACAGAAGTAGTATTTTTCTTTTGAAAAGGTAATGGTTGTATTCACAAAACAGCACAAGGGGAGTGCTGTAAATTCTGTACATGTGAGCAAAAACACAAAGTATGGCCCTCTGCTAAACTTAGAGGGACTCTTTGAAGTCTAATAAAGTTTCTGTCTCGTTAGCGTATACCAGTTTACACCAAGAATGAAACAACAAAAGACAATCTAGCTTAATCCTCTCTAATGATTTGTGCTTCTCTTCAAAACACCTGGAGTTCCTTTCTCTCCAAAGCACCCACAAGATACAAGAAGGAACAATATTCCACCAGCTATTTCTTGCTTTGTCTTGTCCATACTTACACCAACTTTGCAAAAGATCACGTATAATCCAGGCATGGATCATTTGATACCCACAAAATTCAGATAGCTGCCATAGCTGATCAGTGAAAGGACAACGTAAAAAGAGATGATTAAGAGTTTCTACTTGACCACCACATAAATAACGTCTACCACATAAAAGAGAAGCCTTTTTTCTGTAGGTTGTCTACTGTCAGGCATGATTCCTTGGCCACAATCCATGAGAAACACGCCATTCTGTACAGAGTTTGACTTACAAATGCGTTTCTAGGGCTGACTTAATATGTAGGAGTTACTCTTCCTTGGATACAATTCCGTAGCAAGATTTGACTGAGAATTCCCCTCCGCTACACCCTTTCCGAAGCAATTTATCTAAACTTGAGGAGCAACTTTGAAAGAGTTGTACAGTTCGCAAACACTTTGAATTCCCAATTGTTCATATTTCTTCTGAAATTGACTGTCCAGGATCCATTTTCTCTAGACTCAGCTAGGGTACCTTCAGTGCATGACAAGAAAGCAAACAAATCAGGGAAAGGACCTTTTAGGGGGCCATGGCCAATCCGATCATACAACAACAACAACAGCATACCCAGCGTAATCCCACAAGTGGGGTCTGGGGAGGGTGATGTGTACGGGGCCTTACCCCTACCTTGTGAAGTTAGAGAGGCTGTTTTCAAAAGGCAAAAGAAAATTGCTTTTGAAAATTAGCCTTAATGCTACTTTTAATTCATTAATTCCCCAAAAGGGCGCAGTGGAGTTGAGATTTCAGACCTATTAGTCTCATAAAAAGAAAGGCCTCAAAAAGTTAGAGGGTCATAGCTCGAAATATACAAAAGAAATTCATCTAACTTAAAGTGCCACCATGACGATGTGGTTGGCTCACCTCAGCTAAAATCTTACAAGGCCTCGAACAGGATCAAAGCCGACCAGTAATTGCACTAGGAGAAGGATCTGTAGACAATAGAAAACAACAAGGGTGATCATATAGTCCAGAAAGATCATCTCCCCGCCCCGCCATCAATACCCCATAGAGCAAGTCTTTAAAATATAATGCATGAGAGCAACAATAGGATATACATATGTATCTATCCAATACTGCATAAGTATGACATGTAGCACATCGGTACAAGTCAGTCACATCATGTTCAGACATAGGCCTTCGGGGTCAAGTACCCTACAATCATTCTAGACCATGGGGCCTGGTGGATTCCAAGTGATCCACTAGATCGATCCATATAGGCCCTTACGGATACTCGATATTTGTTAGACTAGACATCCATAGGTCCTCAAGGATAGTAGAGATCCGATAGACCAAGAAACAATTATTGATATCTACGCAATCAATTAGAACGTACGATATACAGTAGAAGTAATCATGTCTCGGATAGTATCACGAAAGAACAGTCAAGAAATGTATACAAAAATATCACATATCCGTAGCATGATAAAATAGTTAAATCTCTAGGATCACATGCTTAGTTTGGAGGAATTCAGTTAAAAATCATGTTAGAGTATCATAGAGTTCATTGTATCAAATGTTGAAAGCAATCAGTATGGTTTCATAAAAGGAACAACTCAAAATCACGATATTTGCCATAAACTAATATACATGACCTGGTACGCGCTCGCCCCACAACACACTAGGTGTTTGAAAGCCAAATTCCAGGTTCCACATCATGACATTGAAAAAGCAAGTATTTAAAAAGTTAAAAAGTCTCACTTGCCTTGTAACCGGTAAGCAAACCTTTCTTGAAACACAGAACTCTGCTCAAACGATCTCCAATGGCCTCAATCTATTCAAAATCATGAATAATGGGCCCAAATTAGCCTAGAAAACTAATCCCATAATTTTAGGACGCCTCGGGTTCAAACTCAATCCTGGGTCAACTCAAACCCGCCCCTCGGGTCAACGGTTCAAAATTCAAAATTGATTACATGAACGCGTTACTCAGAAGCACATGAGTCCAAATCTACAATTAGATTTCCAATCCGAGTCAGTATCGATGTTCAAATCCCCAAAATACTTGCTCTAAATCTACGTTCAAAATCCCCAAATTTCTTTTCTTAAATCCGTGTGGCGTAAAAATCCATAGGTATTCATGATATGCATTACACTAGTTGTTTAGAACACTTACCCAACATTTGTAGGTGAAAATATAGCTCAAACCCCTTAAATCCAAGCTCCCAAGCTCCCAAGCTCCAAAAATGGTTAAGATTGAACCAAATCCGAAAATGGAGCTATTTATAGAAGATCACAGCTGAACCAGGCCCCATACCCGCGTCCGAAATCGTGTACCGGTTACTGCACTGCCACACTTTAGTAAAACGGTCATAACTCCTTGTACAAATGTCCAAATGATGAACGGTTTGAACCACTTGAAACTAGACTCAAAGGACTACAACGTTTATTCGTAAATCATCTCTATATTCGTTGTATATTGGGAGATATGCTCTTGTGAAGTCAGGTCATGCGTTATTTGAACATTTCTTTACCCCTAACTCTTTCCAAACCAAATCCAAGATATTTCTCCCCACACCTAAACGTCCTTATAACCCTCCAAAGCACATTACAACTATATTCTCATATTCAAATGATATTATTCTCATTTGTAGTGATTGTTGACATGCAAATAATGCACTTAAAATTAGTTAACATACTTTAAGGAGTTAAAAAGTTTACGAAATTATTCCAGGTCGTTACGTGTTCGTACCTGGAGCTTTATCATTTGCGCAACTCATAATGATCTTAAAGACCTCTTGTTCTTCGAAGGGTTTCTGTAACCAACTTCTTTCCCCCTCTATTTTAGGTCGACCTCCTAAACAGTAGCCGAGTCTCCAATCAATTGTTTTCTGAATAATGGTTCTGGTAGAACCTGAGAATTTCCCCTTCTATAATCTTCTATCACCTCAGCCTCCACTATCAACTTGCCAACATGGTTGTACCTTCTGTGTGCATTTGCCATTTTTTTTAATTTCGTACTCCTGTCACCCTGTTTTAGCCAGTTAATCCTGGATTTTGGTCTCCAATGTATTTCCTCATACTTGGAAATACCCTCCAACCCCATTTGTAGCGTGGCCCTCCTTAATAAATCATCTTCCTGCAAAAACCTGCTTTCTTGTTCAAAATCCAACTCCAACAATTGACTTCATATCTGGTTTCTTCTTATCAAGGTTTCCATGTGATGTGCAAACTAGACATAGAAAAGGCATAGATCATGTTAATTGGCAGTTTTTGTTGAAGACTCTCTAAGTAATGGGCTTTGGGGAAAGATGGTTGGGATGGATTGAGTTTTGCACAAGTTCTGTCAGATTTTAATTTTGGTGAACAGGGAACCAGTTGGCTTTTTCCCTTCCAGTAGGGGGATCCCCTTTCCGCTTTTCTCTTTATACTGGCCATAAGAGGATTTGATAGTATGATGAGGATAGCAGTTCAAAATAGATGGATCAAAGGCTTCCAAGTAGGAAGTAGCAGTGGACAAGCTAAAGGAAATATGTCTTCTGCTCTATGCAAATGATACAGTCATTTTTTGCGAGCCTTCAAAGGAACAAATAAGCTTCATCGGAATGAAATTTTTGTTATTTGAAGCCATATCTGGTTTAAAAGTAAATTGGGGAAAAAGTAATCTCTTTCTTATCAAGGAGGTGGGGTACATACAAAATTTGGCAGAGATACTAGGATGCAAAGTGAATATACGGTATATCTAGGCATGCCACTGGGTAACAAACATGAGGAGGAAGTGATATTGGGATGGCATTGTAGAGAAGACAAAAAAGAAATTGGCAAGGTGGAAGGCTCAATATCTATCACTAGGAGGTAGACTCATTCTCATCAATTCAGTGCTAGACTCTCTCCCTTCTTATGTAATGTCTTTGTTCCTTTACCTTCCAAGGTGTTAAAGAAACTGGACAAGCTTAGAAGGGACTTTCTTTGGCTTAGAAGGAACATTATGAAAGCTCAATACAGATTAGAGGCATCTTTTATTTGTATTTGCTCTGTTACAGTTTATTAGCTACAGCGCAAACTTTCATCTAAAGAATAATGACCAAAGTTGTGCAGTTAAACTGCAGTGCAATAAAATAGTAGTTAACTTTATGTTCGTGCATAAAGTGTTCGTGCACAGAGTTGGTTGGATTTTATGTGACATTGAAACAGTATTATGTACAATAGGGGTTTAATGTTCTTGTAGTTCTTAACTATATCAATTGTGTTGTCATTTTGGTGACAATGTCTACAAAAATATCTTTATAGCTCTTGAATGTTTTTTCCATTTTGAAAAAGAATGAAAATTGAAATGGCTTTCAAAGGTATCAATCTATGCCATCCAAAATTACCATGAATCCTTAAGTGTGGACAACCGTAGAGTATATGGACTCTGGAATTGTTGATTACCATGAGTGATACCTGACTACACTAAATTGTTTTATTACCATGAAGGTCTTCTTGATATATTCTGGAATATTATTTCAGATGTGGATGTTATTACATCATATCCTCTTAAAGTTTTGAATTATTTTATGCTTATTGGTTAAAAAGAATTTGTAGTACCAAGACTCATGCGTTCTCAATCATTTTTGCAGCTTTAATTGGTGGAGTAGCATTAGGGCTTGCTAATCCTACACTTGGTTGTCTGGCTGATCGATATTATCTGTCCAAAATTAGCACCTTTGGCATATTTATAATCTCAGGTAGAGTTTTGGCTTTTCTCTTTGTCAAGTTTGGTGCCCAGTAATTATTAACCTTCTTATGATACAGGGCTCACATTGCGCAGTGATGAAGTAGGTGCTGCTGCTGAAGCTTGGCCTGTTGGGCTTTTTGGTCTTGTATGAATTCAAACTCTTCTCTGTGCCATTCTAATTTTTGTAGGTTCTCCTCTTCATCTCTGTGTCTTCTCTTTGTGTTCTTATGGCCAAACATTATGATAATGGAACTTGGACTGCTTTCCCAACTATTTTGGATATTGATTTGTACTTCGAGTTCTTCACTACTCATGATGTAAGAAACAACAAATTGAAACTATCACGACCCAAATCCAAAGGGGTCGCATCGACACCTAGAAGGTTATTCCACTAGGAAAACTCTATATCTTATGTTACTGAACAACTATCACCATAACCTTGAAACAGTACTAGTGAGTGACAAAAAAGTCTTATCATAAAATCAAATATACAACTCAATCTAATTTAAATTAAAAATGCACCCACTACCGAGTTTATGGAGCATGATTCTAGATCTCTAATAACTGATAACAATGAAAAAGTCTGGATAGCCGAAAATAGTTGACTCTAGCACCCCGAGGAGAAGTGGGGCTCACCGAACTCTGGAAACACGGGCAGCTACTAACTTATCTGAGGAACTAACTTCGAATTTGCAAAAAAACATAAGGGGGGTGGGTGAGTCTACTGACCCAGTGAGAGAACCATCCATAACTGTTGGAAAAAAAGTTAAGAGAATAACATGAGTGGAATAGTGAATCTGAAAACAAGTAACAGTAAGTATTTGCTGAAAGTAAATCTGTTTCAGTTTACTGATGTTGTCTTTCTGTTTGTAGCTGAAATATCTACCGTCTCTGTATCTGAGATACTCACATGTCAAGTTATGTGACCCCACACGCACTAGGGATTCTATCCCGGTGGTCCGACCCCAACCGGATCAGCTAGGTAACCATATGCCCCGTGTGTACATCATGAGGATCTAAACCACCCCCACTCGACTAAGGTTGCTAGCATAATCTGAATCTGACTACTATCTGACTATCTGTTGAGTAGCATAATCTAATATCGTCATACCTCTGTGAAGGTCTCTTCTTTCCTTTCGGCTTATTGACTGATCTGAAACTTAGCACTTGTTGTCTTATTGATTCTCAAGGGCTGGGGTATTCTGTTAGGGGTCGTATGGTAGTTGGTTAGAGTTATGCAGGTGTTAGTAATACATGAATTAGTTATGAGGGAATCTATGTATTATTTTATGCATGGTTTAGTTATTCATTTATTAGTTATTCCATATTCTATCATACATAAAATAATTATATAAATTCCCTAATAACTTATACATGTATTAGTTATGCATGTTTCTAAATTGCAAATCAAACATCATATTAATTTTATACCTAGTAAAAAGATGCTATTAAACATGGTATTACTTACGCAAGATTTAATACGTCAATAACTTACCAGCTACCAAACGACCCCTTAGTGGTCTTGATCCACTCTCCTTGCCCAGGTCCTCCTCCCGCAATACGAGGTCACCATGAGAGAGGAATGGGAGCTGACCTTGGTTTCCGACGTCGGTTTTTGCTTCTTTTGGTTACCTTGCCACTTCGAACCACTTTCAATTCATACCATATTCATGTCATCATAACCCATTTCCTTCACTACCCTCATGTGTGTTCATACACATTTTTGGACACTTAAATCATGTCATTAGGCACTTAACTAATCCAAATAAATGTTATAAATTTATGGGGCTTTACATTTTCAGTGAATGACTATCATCTGGATGGATCTATACCAATTTGCTTTGGCTCTTTTAGTATTATACTCGGGGATGCTATATTCTAATGTTGTTTTTGGATCATTTTATGTTGACACTTTTATATTTAACTATTTCTAGCATATCCTTGTTCATGCAGGTTTCTATTTTGTTCTTTACTCCTCTTTTTTCCAAGATTATTTTGCTGCTAAAGCTTCAACCTCAAGAATTTGTCACAGGTTAGACAGCTAAAAATACTCAAACCTCTCCATCTTGTAGTACAGCATGCAATAACAGTCCAAACACGCGGAAGGTGGGATGAAATGAGGAAGATGATTATGATTAAGTGATTATTATTCATTGATGCTCCTTCAGAGTAAAAACCAAGTTGATTGTCATTGTAATGCAACAAGATTTAGTTGGTGTAGAGACTTCATTGTTCACTTTAAAGTGTCTGTGTATATAGGCATACTGGCGTTTCTCATGGAATAAGAGCTGTATTCCAAGCCATTGCACACACATGTAGACAGGGGGAGAGAGAAAGAGAGAGAGGGGCTAGTGTTTGTCAGCGCGGTTGAAGGTCTTAGTTCTTTTTCGTGTTTATTACAAAGTTTGAAGGCCTTTGTTCTAACAGTGTTAAGGCTTTTATAATTTCCCTTCTTATCTCTAAGCTGTAATTTCCACATATTGCAAACTCAAAAGGAGTTACATTGATCTTTATTCTAATCGTAAATGCGTGTCTTTTAATTTTCAGCTCTTATGAATAACCCCTTCTATCTGGCCTTGATGAAAAATGAGTTGAGCATAAATTTCAGTGCATTTAAAATTTTCCTCGTTTCACTAGGAATCTGTTGATTATGAGTATTTTTGGTTCCTCAGGGTTGGCCATATTTAGCTGTATGCCCACAACACTATCTAGTGGAGTGGCACTAACTCGGGTAAGTTGAATGTCCTATTTTATGCATGGTACTGCCTATCCAGAACCAAACATGGAAAATAGTTGGTTGTTGAGTTTGACTCCAGGTTTCACTTAAACACAGTTAGCAGGAGGAAACTCCGCTCTTGCGCTTGCGATGACTTTAATATCAAACCTTCTAGGAATTCTGATTGTAAGTTTTCTGAGCTATGTATCTGAATGCTGCAAATCCCTTCCATGCTATTAAGTTTCATTTCAATTATCATTATCTCCTTCACTTTATCTGAACATAATACTAGCAAAGTTGGTTGTCTTATTTTACAGCATGTTTTTTCTGTCCAATCCTTATTCATGCAACTTTGATGGAAGTTTTGGACTACTGTTCCATGAAATGCTTGAATTTATGTGAAAGAAGATGATTCTTTGTTAAAGCTTCAAGAATTCATCTTTCGTGGTATATATGCTGAGTTGCTTAAATTAATACCAAGTTCCCTGCTACTTCACGTCTTCCTTTTGCCTTTTATAATTAGAGATTCTTTCATAAGGAAATCTGTAGTATTTGGATGCATTCTAATTGTAGAACCAGTCATCTTCTTGTTTCTTACCACTCATTGAACTTTCCCCTAGAAACACAAAATTGGAATAAGTATATCGGGGAATGTTCAGATGTCAGCTGGTATTAGGTGTTCTTCCCTTTTCATAATATCTCTCTTGTTAATGTCTCTTTCTTGAAAGTAATCAATGACACCTCCTTGTGCAAGGAAAATAATTTGTTGTGTTAATACCATATTGAAACATCCTTTACCTTTTGAAATGAAGCAGCTGATGTGAAACCAACATGGCAATCAAGATTTATTTATTTGTTTATTTATTTTTATTTACAGTAGAGCAATTGATAGTGACTGTTGAAACACAAGGATTGATATACTCATCTGCTCCATTTGATAGGCATAAGATAAATTCCACATCATTCCATATTTATTCTTGGATAATTTTGCTTCACTAATTTCTGTACTTTTAACTATTCTTTTTATCCCCAATGTCGTTCTAGGTACCTTTTTCGATCTCCAAGCTCATAGCTGCTGGGGTTGGTGTGTCTGTTCCAGCTGAGCAGTTGTTCAGAAGCCTTGTTCTCACACTTCTAGTTCCTCTTATCATTGGGAAGGTATTTCCTGAAATCACACCATTCATTCCCTGTTGAAAAATAAGTTCGTTTTATGACTCCACAAGTTCTTGATAGACAATCTTTATTGCAACCATCATCTTTAAAGGTTGAGCAACAAGTAGTCTAGTATAGCCACTACGATGTTGTAGTTTCTTTACTCTCGTCAGTGTCACATTGATTTTATTGCCTGGGAATTTCTATTATAATTAATTTTTAGTTGGCACGAACAATACTCAATTGTCATCATGCTTTGAGCATGTATGATCATTATATGGGTGATGGTTTTTTTTTTTTTGGGGAGGGGGGGGACTATGGCTTACCTCCGAGTTGCCCTCTTTCCTAGGTTTCCCTTTTTTGTTTTTTTGCCTTCTGCTACTTTAAAATCTTTTCTTCTGATATACATTGTTTCAATGTTGTCTTCACTTCTACATTTACTATGGACACTCCTATATGATGAGATAATGGAAGTTTGGTTAATCAAGTTGGTTTGTTCGGGAAAGCTAGGGAGAGACTATAACTAATAAAGCTTTAGAAAGATGAGAAATATTTCCAAGATTACTTTAACATTTCTCAAAATATTTATGCAATTTATCTCCAAATACTGGAGACCTGCTGCAGGAATCCAATGCGCAGGTGACAAAGGGACCAATTTCAATCTGCTTTCAACTTCCAGTTAGCGGTTTTAGCCAAACATTTTCTTACTTTGGAGAGAATAGTCCTCTCTAAGAAGGAATAAAAATAGTGTACTATCTTTTCCCCGGTTTGGTGTTTTGTGATGGTTAAAAGGGAGATCAAGAGGACCAGCATATACTTACCTCTTGTGGTCCGGCCCTTCCCCGGACCCCGCGCATAGCGGGAGCTTTAGTGCACCGGGCTGCCCTTTTTTTTTTTTCATCTTTCTTTTGTAAAGCCGAAGATCCATAAGGATTGCTAAGAGTCATCTTGTTATCTTCAAGCTTCTTTTCCTGTTACTAAAATCTATGTTGCTTGGCACCCAAGGGTGTGGCCTAGTGGTCAATGAAGTGGGTTGAGCACCATGAGGTCTCAGGTTATCCCAACGGAGACAAACCACTTGGTGATTTCTTCCCGTCTATTTTAACCTTGGTGGACAGAGTTACCTGGTATCTGTTGTTGGTGGGAGGTGGCAGGTATCCGGTGGAATTAGTCGAGGTGCGCGAAAGCTGGCCCGGACACCACTATTATAAAAAAACTATGTTGCTTGGACTCTTCAAAAATGTCAATGGGTGCATGTCGGCTCTGTCCGACCAACACGGCAGCATCGAAAGTGAAGAGTCCGCAACTTAGCTAAAAATATTAATCGGTCTTGAAAAGTACATACAACTTGCTTGAATCGAAGCCATCCTCCATATTTGGTGTAATTCAGTGCTCAAGAGGCCCATGTTTAAACAAAAGGGCAGAGATAACTGAAAAGGTTTTATCTCATTCATTTTATTGAAGGTTTTTCTTTTTGGGTTGTGATAAGAGAACATTTTGTTGGAACTATTTTACACCAAGATATATCTAGAGTATCTAACCTAAAACATTTCATTTGGACGGACTTCCTCTAATATATAGTATCAGGATGTTTCTTTTCCTTCTTGTACCTTTGAAATTTCTAACGACTGATTAATGCCTTTCTTCTCTCCCTTTTTTTCCTCCCTTTACAGGCTTTACGAGAATGTTTCAAGGGTAAGTGATCTGCACTCATCGAAAAAGTTAGATGTCTTATCTGAACTATCTCATAGCTTGAATAGTTCCAAACCCTTGGAGTGGCTGTAACTTGCCTTTTCCCACGAATGTGTTAATGCCCTATCTGGACCACCATCCTAAGTGTTCTCAACTATTGGTTATAATGGTTTAGCTGTTTATACTCGGGGATTTGACCTTCCTCTTCCTTACAAGAGCTTGTGGAGGGTATGTAAAAAGATCATTAATGTAATTACACGATGCAGCCGGATTAGGAGAGGGAAGGACCTATTTTCCCTGTCCAAGCCCGTCTAGCATGCACAGGGTAAGGTTTTTGACACTCCTTAGTCTATAGGGCCAGAGATCACAGTTACCATTCTACTTTGCTTCTTTATTTGGAAAATCACTTCGATTGAAGTATTGCCTTACCACTGATGATAGGAAGTTATATTCAACAATAAATACATCATCTTCATTGACTTCAAATTGCAAAATTTGATCTTTTAACATCTAGTATTTGAATGGATGAAGCGTCTCATTGCTAGAACAAGACTTCCCATTGAGAAACTCCATATCATTTTTTTTGGTCAAAAGTAAAATTTTCATTTCAACCAAGTATCAACATTACAAGCCCGGCCACCTCTATTTGGACTCAGAGATGGCTCTCCTACTACAATTCCAATACAGCTTTGAATTCATAAAAAAACATTACAATCAAGTCGTCAAAATTAAACTAAGCTGGATATTGTTAACAGTGTAGCCCATTTACTCTGTCTTTGTCCTTCAACATGAAGCTGTATAGCTATATCTCTGACCCTTCTCTTGCTATCCAGTGCTACATGCTGAAATCTTCTTCCATTACGTTCAGCCCATATCTGATAGACTGCTGCTGCAAAACAGAATCCTAAGACAGCTGCTCGAGGTCTGTTGTTACTGATTTGTTGCAATAGCCACTCCACTTCTTGCCTCCAAGTTGTGATTACTCTGTTATAGCCCAACCATTTCACTAGTGAACTCCAGATATGCGCAGAATAGGCACAATCAAAGAACAGATGTGTAGCTGTTTCCTCCACTTGTTGCCTGCACAACACACAATCAGATGCCACATTGATTTTCCATTTCCTAAGTCTATCCACAGTGGCTAGTCGCCCCTGAAGTGCTAGCCATAGGATGAATTGGTGCCTTGGGAGTTGTCCTTTTAGCATGACTAATCTGCTCCATGCCACTCTAGGATATAGTGGTACCATTGCTAGATAACCTTTCTTAATCGGATAGCTTTGGTTACCAGTTGCTCTTTGAGAACCTGGCTGACTTAGCCTCCCTCCATTCCTCCAGCCTCTAGCATCAAATATTTTTCTTTAGATCCAGCAGGCCTGCTTTGGTGTCTGCATTGTGTGAATATCCTGATTCTTTATGTAGTATGAGTGAGCCCATAGAATCCAGAGTTTATCCTTTTTTTGTTCCACAGCCCAGAAATGTTTATAGATTGCTGCTTTATTCCAGATCAGAAGATCAATAACATTCAATCCTCCAGCTGACTTGGGTGTACACACTGTTGACCAAGCTACAAGAGCTTTCTTTGAGCAGTTGTTACTTCCAGTCCAAAGAAAAGTTCGACACACACTGTTAACCATAGATATGATCTTCTTTGGCAGTAGGAAGATTTGAACCCAGTAGGTCTGCATCTCAAATAACACACTCTTCACCAACTGCAATCTTCCACTGTAGGACAGGAGTTTTGCTGACCAGCACTTAACTCTTGTGATTATCTTCTCCACAATGGGTAGACATTGGCTAATGGTAAGCTTTTTGGTTGATAAAGGTACACCTAGATACTTGAAAGGGAGTGTACCCTCAGCAAGTTCCAGCTCCTCTAATATCTGGTGCTTGAATTCTGAAGTAACACCTGCTATGTATAGTGAACTTTTCTCCATGTTGGCATATAGTCCAGAGACCTCAGAAAAGTGTTGGAAGGCATTAAATAACAACTTGATAGACACCTCATCAGCTCTGCAGCACATCAGCATATCATCTGCAAAACCAATGTGAGTAATGGCCAGTCTATCACATCTAGGGTGGTAGTTGAACTGGGGGTTATGTCTCAGTTGTTGGAGGGCTCTATGCATATACTCCATAACCAGAACAAAGAGGTAAGGGGAGAGGGGATCCCCCTGCCTCAGCCCCTTTTTTGCTGGGAATCTGGGTGTTAAGCCTCCATTAATCAATTGACTGTATTGTACAGTGGTAACACATTCCATCACTAAATCAACAAGTCTAGTAGGGAAGCCAAATTCCAGCAATACCATTTTCAAGAAGGGCCATTCAACTGAGTCGTATGCCTTTCTTATGTCCACTTTAATAGTACATCTAGGTGAGATACCTTTGTGTGTATAGCCTTTGACTAGTTCATGAGCAAGCAAGACATTATCCAATATATTCCTGCCCTCTTTAAAAGCTGATTGTGAAGGGCTTACAATGTAATCCACCACAGACTTAATCTTAGATTTGTACAGTGTGGTGCAACAGGCTATAGGTCGATATTCCTTTACATAGGTGGGGGTAGGCACTTTAGGTACCAGGGTTATACTGGTGGTATTCACATCTTTAAGTAGCTTCCCAGACTGAAAGAACTGTAAAATACCTGTAGTGACTTCTTCACCCACTACATCCCAATTGGACTTGAAGAATTCTGCATTATAACCATCAATTCCTGGGCTTTTATCATCTGGTAAGTCCTTTAAGGCCTGAAGGATATCCTGTCCAGTGATAGGTTTCAGTAACTCTTGTTGCTGAGGGATGGTTAAGCAACTACCATCCCTAGCAATAGAGACATCCAAGCTGGGTAGTTCTTCAGCAGCATTACCAAGCAGGTTCTGAAAAACTGTATGAATTCCTGTTTAACATGTTCAGGATCAGTGAGTTTAAGGCCCTGTTCTGTATAAATAGAAGAGATCCTGTTCCTGGCTTGTCTAGCTTTCAAGTGGGCAAAAAAATACATAGAATTCCTGTCTCCATATTGGATCCATGTAGCTCTGGACTTTTGTTTTAGTATCCTCTCATTCACCACCTCCCACTTCTCAATTGCTAGAATAGTGTCCTTTTCCTCCTCTATGAGTGTCTGGTTAAACAAATCAATAGATAAGGCCTCTTGGATTTCTGCTAATCTTTTCCTCAGCATCTCAATTTTTTTGTCTATAGTAGAGAGCTCTTTTTGCATCTGTCCTGCTTGCTTGGCAATTTGTTGTAGCTTCTTCCATGTACTAAAAAATGCATATCCAGGAATCTGATTTGCGGCTTGAACCTCTGTTGTTGCATCACCACATTAAGCAGTCTAAATGGCCTTCTTAGTGTAGGTTGTTGAGGAGTTGAGTTCAGAATTATAGGGGAATGATCAGAGCATCCAGGGGCTAGGAAGTCTGCCTCAATGTAGGTATACTTTTGTAACCACTCCAAATTCCCAAAGGCCCAGTCAATATGAGAATAGATTCGAGCAGATCCCTCTCTCTTGTTACACCAAGTCATCTTGTTTCCTCTACTAAGCAGTTGACCCACCCCAATGTCTTCTATACATGTTTGAAAGTCTACTGTCTCCATATAAGTTACTGGTTCCCCATTAACCCTATCTTCATGTGAGAGTATAGCATTGAAATCACCTAGAAGCACCCAAGACTCATGACAAGTCCTAGCAAGTACTCTCAATGAGTCCCATAATTCCAGTCTCTCTGCAGCAGTATTAAAACCATATATAAAAGTCATCAGGCATGAGAAATTTGAATCTCTATCCCGAGCCTTGCAGTGCACTAGTTGAGCAGTAGTATGGATAATAGTAATCTCTACTGTAGTAGCATTCCAAATCAACCAGATCCTTCCATTGAGAGTGGTAGGATAATCAGCATAAGTGTTCCATTTCGGCCCTAGTGCTTTCCTCACCTTGTCAGCATTATGAACTTGTACTTTAGTCTCTAAGCATCCCATTAAATCTACTTTATTTTTTTGCAAGAAGGTGATCAGTTCCTTCTGCTTAAAGGGATTATTAAGCCCCCTAATATTCCAAGAGCTGAAGATCATGGAGGGTCAATTGATGCAGGTGCTTTAGCCCTGTTTGTTCTCCATATCATTGAATAATTTATTGGATGTGATATGAAGTAGTCAAGTGTCACGACCCAAAATCTGTAGGATCGGTGACTGACACCCGACTTCCCCCTTGTTGTGCAAACCAAAATCAGTTATATCTGAATCATTGAACCTCAATAGCATTAAGGCTGACATAAGAAAATCTCCCCACAAAGCATAAACTTCATAACCAAATATGTATCCAAAACACATAACTGCAACACAGGTCTAAGCCCCAACCACAGACTCATAGGAGCATTTAATAGTTCTGGTTGGATGCAGCTTGAAAACTAGAATAAATCAATGAAAATAAAGTCTACTAGCCACCACAGAACTAGAGTGGTTGGCTCACCGCAGAAGTAGTCTTCCAACTGGAACAAATTAGCCAGTTGTTTGCTAATGCTCGTCACTAAATCTGCAAGTTATATAAAAAGAGAAGGCAGAAAAGAGTGAAATACATTTGTGTTCAACAAGTCTCATAGACCGTCCCCTAAAGGTTGAGGTGAGATTTAACGCGATATAGAAAATAATGCCACATTTCAACACACTACATATATGAATTGTATAACAATATGCACTGAAATCTATACATCATATCATCAATTGTATACAACATTATGCACGGATATAAGCATATAACTATATGCATTGTGTGAAAACATGTAAATGCACTGATGTATGTTCTGTATGCTAGCATGCTCTATACTGAACCGACATGTACACTTACCATGCGGTCCTCCGTGGTTGGTGATTCATGAGGGAGGATCCTGTCTATACACACTGGAGCCATGTATCACAACATGCTCATAACTTTGCTGGAGCTATGTATCAAACTCGCATAATAACTGCAGTGGAGCCTTGTACCAAACACGCTCAATAACTGAACTGGCATATACAATATGCATGAATATCTGAACTGTGCAAGTATCACAACATTCATATAATTCATAACACAGTTCTAGCATATACAATATTCACAAACAACCAAATTAAGCATGTATCACATCATGCACATAAATCATAGCATTGATACTGTCAACCCAGTATAATATCCTAGTTCTTATGTATATGCTTGTCACTTCATATACACATACATAACGTGTAGCTCAAGCTAAATATCATGCTTATTCTTTTGGAAAACTCTTAGAGATCAAAATCTGTACTTACCTCGTCGGGATAAGCTAAGTGTTCCAAAACTGTTTTACCCCGTCCAATCTCCTCCAGATGACTCTGATCTATACAATGGTTTCAATGGGGTTGGACAAACCCATTGGACTCAATTCTTGAAAATTAACCTTGATAATGGTAACCCGAAAAGTCAACTGTTGGTCAACGAGTCAGAACCTATGTGTTTTCAGACCTAAAAATACATCAATTTCTTAGTTTTCTATCTTTTTTTTTTTGGGTGGGGGGGGGGGGGGGGGTAGGGGGTTGTAGTTTAGAACCCTTAACTTAGACCAAAAGTCCCTTAGCCGAAAACCCCTTAATCTCATGAGATAGACCTCTCAAAGTATCAAAAACTGATTTTGAAATTCTTCTCTGCCATTCATGTTTCCAGGGATTTCAGCGATCGCAGAACTCCCACTGCAATCATGAAATTTACCTGAGGCAGGTATGTTGCTATCTGGCTCAAACTCTGCAATCGTGACCCCCAGGTCAACATGCTCCTCTTTTGCAATTTCAGTATTGCACCAGATACATCAGAAACAGTGACACCTGTTTTTAAGTTTTCAACTTGTCTGAACCCCTCGGGTCTCATCCTAAACCATCCAAACAATTCATAAATAACAATAACAACCTATATGTATGCTTAAAACATGGTCTGGAACATAAATACAGAATACTCAATACAACGGGTCGGGTGGTTGCATCAAACTGCCTAATATATTACTAATATTTTAATAATTTCTATTGCAGGTGTGGCTGAGTTTTCTGATCGAAATCGTAAGCTTTTATCAATGATGAGTTCTCTCCTCCTCAGTTTAGTAAGATCCACATTCCAATTTACTATATTGTAGTCTGAATATGGAATATTGTATTATTTGTTGTTGCTACTTGTTCTCTTCTTAATTGTTTTCAGCATGGTATGGTTTCTTCGCTAGTGTATTTGCTTTACATGCTTGATTTTTGATATGCTTTACTTGAGCCGAGGGACTATCAGAAATAACCTCTCTACCTTCACAAGGTAGAGGTAAGGCTGTGTACACACCACCCTCCCCAAACCACACTTGTGGGATTCCACTGGTATGTTGTTGTAGTCTGAATATGGAAACAAGAACTGCCTCACTGTCCATCCCTCTCCCACCCCAAAAAGGACCATATGATGCACCAAGAAAAGGAGATCTGAAAGTACTGAAAGTTAATATTATCATTGCATCGCTTTTTTGATTGTTGACTACTCTACATTAGACTAGATAAACAGAAAGTATTGCTCTTTATTGAGTAACATGTTAGTGAACCCCATAATACAATTAAGTAATCCAGTCAAAGTTTGTTATCACAGAGCTTTGCTAAGTCAGGGAATTTTTCGGAAGTGATGTTTAAATTATAATTACTGATTCTATCTCATTTTAGGAGCGATATGAAGGAGTTTTTCTTTTACAATCTAATTGTTGGAGCTGAGAAGTTTCCAGTTACAGGAAACTACCCACATAAACTGGTCTGAAAGGAAAGTGGTTAAGTAAATTAGGAATGCGAGAGTAGACTTTATACTTGCAAGATGCACTCAAGATCTTCTGCTGTTCTTTGGCATTAAGGCAGCTTTAGTCTTCAAATGTTTTCTGAAATGACCATGATGGTTCTCATATCTTTCTTTGTTTTTTGGTTATGGAATAGGAAAGTAGGTTTGTATTTGATTTTATGGTATGAGCTGTATATGCTCCTCCCATGCATTTAATTCATGTTAGCTGCTGAATTCCAGGAAGTGTCTTTCTTTAAACTGACTGCCAGAATGTTTATGGACATAATTTTCTATTCCCATCATACTTTGGCTTCAGTTTTTGTTCCAGGAAGTGTGTTTCATTAAACCGACTGCCAAAATGTTCATATAGACAAAATTTTGTATTCCATCATACTTTAGCTTCAGTTTTTGTTTTGTTTGTTAAACAAAAAAGCACTGCCTGATGTCTATTTTTTTGTGTTCAGGCCCCTTTTATACAAGTGAGCAGATCGAGGTCGCTGCTTTTATTGGTTAAGCCAGCAGTATTTCTTCTGGCTGTTGTGTTAGGAGTGTATGCTTCCACCTATCTTTTCTCTTCGTTTTCATTAACTTTATGTGTTTAATTTGATTCATTTTTATGGCATTGTGGATCAAGTGAATTCTGGCTTACATAGGCATATGTTAGGGTAACTTTTTGTGGACTAACAAGTTGGCACTGTAACATGACATTTAATATCTGGGATTTGTTTCTTTGCTCAAGTATCTTTTGTTGCATTTATACATGTAGCACCTTTTGAAGAACCAAGGACATCCTTTTTGTCTTTGGCAATGATCTCTCTATAGCTTTGTTGGCATTGTACTAATACAATTAGTTGATGCGGAAATATTACTCTAATTTAAGTAACCTGTCTGTTTTTATTCTTTCACCTCCAACTGTCGCAATATTTGGTGTCATTTTCATACGCTGACTTTGCCTAATCACCTTAGTCAACATAAATAGATGGAATAGCATGTCTATCATTGATTGACTCAGGGTATGAGTGGATAGCTTGCTTCAGCTTCGGAGAATCACTGACTGATAAGATTTTCTTGCAGGCTTCTACATCTCGTCCTCTTTGCTTTTAATGCTCTGGCAATATCTTTACTCTCCACTATTTCAGGGGGTAGTGAATCATCTTTTTCAAAGAAGCAAAATATTAGTGCTCTGTTACTTGTTGCAAGCCAGGTAAACTAAATCTTATCTTTCTGCTCATCACTTGCTATTTCAAAGTGCATCAGTCTAGGATCAAATCATCTTCCATTCAATAGAAAATTCTTTCAATTTAACGAAAGAGATTTTGATGCAGAGATGAGATAAACCCCACAATTCCATATTTTTCTTTTAACCTTTTTCATGACATAATCGAAGTGCCCTAATTTCCTTCATTTTATTGTTATAAGAAAACTCTGCCTGTAATGGTAGCAGTAGTGGAACAGCTTGGTGGTGCTCTTGGTGAATCTGGTCTACTGGTTCTTCCATGCATAGCGGCACATTTGAACCAGGTTACTCTTGATTTCTTCCATTTTTTGAGTTTGCAGCTCCAGTTTGCTGACACGAAACATCATTTGCTTCAGATCATCTTCGACTCTTTCTTGGTGAGTGTTTGGTTTAAAAAAGAGCATGATTTGAAAACTGCTTAAAATCATCTGGAGTTCCTATATGGTGGTGTGCTGCACATTGAAATGTTTTGCTGCTTTCAAGAAGGAACAATTCACATTGTCAGTCGAGGATTATTGCCTCGTTTCCAGTTTGTGCACGACAAGCTTATTTAAAATTATCCTTTAATATGTTGGCTCAATTTTGAGAACACTATCATCCAAATATAATAGCTTTTCTTCTTGAAGAACAATAATAATGCATATGCTCAAATCCTTAAGATACTATAAAGGCTGTTCTATAGCTCAAACGGCTCTATTTCCTATATATGTAGTTATACCTCTTTCTACTTTCACTTGGTCATTTGTCCCTTATGTGTAATATTGAGCTCATATGCACTGTAAATATTGACAGTGATTTTTCTTTGTCAAAATCTAAAGAGGTCGATTGATATACTTTACTCTCAGTTAATACTGTTAGTTCCTTTCGATTGGAGCATGTCGCTACCTGGATCAATCAGCCTATTCTAGTTAACGTTGTTCCGATTTTAGGGAATGAATTGGATCGTGAAGTTGCTTCACACCTGGCCATATCGAGGGAATGAAAATGAACTTCCCCCTAAAAAAAGAGAAAAGAACTGGAATGGGAGAGGATGGTCATTGAGAAAGATGCCTTAACAGGTTGGTCATTTGTCAGGACGAGAATGTGAGTTCTTCTTATTATCGGTGAGCCGCTGCCCCTCATACTCTTCTTTCCATTTTTGGGTCGCTCTTCTTATCTGCCCCCAATCCTCCTTCATACGAAGGCATCGTAACATATACATCAAATCAAGATCAAATAAAAGATTCTCCATCCACAGTTTATGTGGTGCTTTGGGTTGTTTAGTAATCTTCCGCGTATAGATATGTCAATTAATAAATGTCTTTTGGTATATCTCATTAAGAGATCGTTTGGTAGGATGTATTAGAAAAAATAATGCATGTATTAACTTTGTTTCCTATTAATTCTATTTGGTACACTTTTTCAACCTATGTATAACTAATGCCCTATTTGGTATTATGCAATGTATAACTAATATATGGAAAACCATGGTATTAGCAATGCAAGGGGTTTTAATGCATGTATTGGCATGACTAAAGACACAATTGCTCCTCAAAACATTTTCCATATTTTTTTATTGTATTTATGGAGGGTATTTTTATAAACAAAAAACTTCTTTTAAAAATTATGCAATGTATGTTATTTTTAATACATTAAATCAAACACTGCATAAGAAATAATCTCAGAATAATTAATACCAACATTATTAATGTCAACATCATTAATACATCATATCCAACACTATTTTTGTACACTCTACCAAAGGACCCCTGAATTGGAGGAAGCGATAGTTAGTAGAGCTGATCATTTCGCAGGTTCGTGTTTCAATTAGGGGTGACAATTCAGCCTAACTCCATTTGACCTACCCAATCCGTCCAATTTTTAATGAGCGTGGCATGGACTATATTAGAAATGGGTAACGCTTCAACTCATCTTAACTCACGACAAAAGCTAGCCCAAAATCAACCCATGAAGCAGTGCAAGCTCAATCCATCACTATTCAAACTTCAACCCCAATAATTTGGAAAAATAAATTCACAATTCAGTAAAGCTTGTTCCTGTTTGAAGTTCCTATCTTCTAAATTTATCACTTAATTTACTGATAGCTTTAACTATTGCGAAATTATTTTTTGCTTTGTTCCTTCATGTGCATAAGTAGTATTGACATAAATATCAACATTTAAAGAAAACCTTCTCAAAATCTATCTTTGTATACATGAAAACTTACATGTATTTTTCCTAGGATTATAATATATAACTTAGGGTTCTATGCTTAATTTTCCATCATCACCATCATGGGAGGTAAATGTTTAGTGGCTGGTTTTAATTTTTCAAAAATAGTATATTCACTAAATAATTTTGTTATTGTTTAATTCTCATATTATAATTTTTTTTATATTATAATCTTGAGATATCTTGTTCACAGACCAAATCATCGATCATTGTATTATTCTTTCTTCATGCTAGTCATTTTTTTGCACTTTGCTTTCCTGCCAAGATATTTGGATATATTAACGAAGCACCTCGCCTTTTACTTTCATTTGCATGCCAGTTACTTGCGTCTATAGATATTTCAATACAATAAATGTGACTAGATGAGATGAATGTACAGGCAAATGTCAGTTAATGAAAAGGAAACACTGCTCCTATGGCAAAAAATGAAAGTGAAATGGTAACACGATAGGTCTCTTACATATGATGGTTTTTGATCAGCATACAATATTACAATTTTAACATAACTTATTTTTTATCCTACGTATACATATAGTTATCCCAATATCACTAAACGAGTATCAGTCGAATGTTATGGTCAATAGTTTGTCATGTTAGATATTTCTCACGTATATTTTTTTTTGGCTTAAACATTTTCTTGCAATACTTGTCCTCTTTTTGTAGTGTCGAATTATTTCAATTTACTAACACTAGATTAAGATGTGAGTATCACATTTTGTACAGTAAATAAATAGTTTAGGAGCCATCTAATCATATGTCTGCTAAGTTTCTTATATTTCTAGATCAACTAAATTTTGTACAGCTTAATGATCACATTGATGTAGAGCAGAATTTTCGAATAGTGCTACTTTTTATAGCTAGGTACGACCGTACGATGAAGGCCTATCTATCTCTTGATAGGAGAAAGCTTTCAAATAACTTTATGATGAAGATTTATGATTCAAAGTGCCTGTTGTTTAATTTTCAAAATTACAGTATTATGACGACTAGAGCAACTAACTTGCTTCCTTATGTTAAAATTGAAATTGATGAAAAAGTGAAGTTAGGCTCAACTTATATTGATCCATCAAGAGGTATATTAGCTCACCTTTTTGTTGCTTGTTGAAGGATGGTTTTGTTAGGACCGAAATAATCAGGTGTCATGCGAAAGTTAACGAAGCAATCCTCGAAAGACGTCACGTAAGAAGACAAACGAGAAATATACCACAAGAGACACAATAATTTAACGTGGTTCGGTCAATCAACCTACATCCACAAAAGGAGATGAACAATCCACTATATAAAAGAGAGTATACAATATCGAGAGAAACAACCTCACAAAATTCACTTAGAATAAAAAGAAGGTTCACACAAGTGACACCGTAACACTTGTGACTCACAAATTCTCCCCCTAAACAAAACTCTCAAAGTCCTTAAGACTACATTGTGCATACTACCAAGTTACGAAGAATGAGCCTCTATTTATAGAGTCATAAACCTTTTCCAATAAGAAAAAAGACTAGGCAATTATGAAAGATTTGTGCTTTCCTTTTACAAAAAGGAAGAACCAATTATGGTTAGAAAACAGGGCAAATACCCAACAAGTTTAACATATTTGCCTTTGTACATGAATAATGATTCATTTTCATAACACACTTTAGTATGAATAAATCTAAGTAACGACGTATTGTATATTATACGGTAAATCTCATTTGTATGACTTTGAAAATCGTATGTACATACACTTACATTGTCATATATTTTCTAGCTTTATTTTTATCTAGTTAAACCTTTTTTATGTTCTTAAATATCTTTCTTTGTCTGTTTGTTACTGATGACTACCATTACAATCTTAAATTTATTTATTTTTTTGTTGAGGAGGGCTCTTTCTTATTTGCTGAGCTCTTTTTTTTTTTTTTGAAGATTTCGTATTTTGGGCTTCTCTTTTATTTCGTGGGGAATGTGAAGTTGACTAGACTTCTATTTCAATAAAACTAGTGAGATAATCTTGTGTGCTTCTACTTAACTTTTTCACTTGTGTATGCCTGTATATTCTCTAAAGAGACTAATTTAAATAAACTCATTATCTTCTCTCATCTTATGAGTGATAATTGTTTGGTCATAGCTATGGATCAATTTTGACAATTCTAAATGCAGAATTGGGCTAAGATGAAGTTGTTGACAATGGTGATTTTTATACACAATATTTTGAGCTCACTGAATGTCACGACCTAGATCGCCGTTAGTGGCACTCACCCAACCCCCGGGTGAGCGAACCATCACTTCCCCGAACTTAATCGTTCTAACAGCTCAAAATCAGTGCATCAAAGTAAACTAGCAATTCAATGATAATAATAATAAAACTTCATTAAGTTAACCTGCGGAAATTACCCCCTAGAATCTGAAATTCGCAGTACCGAACAATTCTACCAATACCTAGAGTATGGGGATGCAACCCCAAAATAACAAAAATGGTCTAAGCCCGAAACAAATGGACTACAACTCTAATGATAGGTTCAAGGCAGCTCGATCGAAGCAGCTCACCCTTGAAGTCTGGAAACGCTGGTACTACAGATGAGGTCGCGTCTCAGCCGTTGGAAGATTGCCTGTACTCACAAGAAAGAAAAGCAAGTGCAATATCAGTACACCACCACTGTGTACTGGTAGGATCATCAGCCAGTTCCAAATAAACAGTGTATAAACAGTACATCAAATCAAGTATAAGTACGGAAAACATGCAACAAGTCAATAGGCTCCCCTAGACTACAAGTCTCTACCTAGCTTGTTCCCACATGAACTCCACCTCTTATAACTCTAAGCCACAATCACAGAATTCAATAAATCATCCTTTTTGCCTAGCCCGGACCCACCCTGGGATCCTTTCTAAACATCACCTAAGTGTTAAACAGATAATTTGGCCTAAACCAAGACCAACTACACAGATATAATAGGATTCCCGGTCACTCAAGGACCACCAACGAATATCATAGTTCAATAAAACATCTCGGTCCACTCACGAAACCAATAACAGTCAATGCAATGCAACAATATCCATGCAATGCAGCAATATCAATGCAATGATGCAGTAAAATAAACCCGTACCAGGCGTGGTACCCGAGCCAACCATTAGTAATTCGTACCAGGCGTGGTACCTGAGTCAACCATTTATTATACCCATACCAGGCGTGATACCCGAGCCAACCATTGTTATACCGTACCAAGTGTGGTACCCGAGCCAACCGAATATCAATAATCCACAGTCAAATAATGAACAAACACTTATAAATCAACAAGCAACACACCGTTCAATTCACTGACTGCAAAACAGGACCCTTAGACATTCTACACAATTCCTCTAAGCCATGCAATTCATACAAACACTTAGATAAGCGTACAACATATACAACATTCACAAGAATCGTAAACCATCACCTACCTCAAAATGATCCAAGCTCTACTCAACTCGAGTTTTCTCATGTTTTGGATTTCTTTCTCGTTCTTGGTCTAAAACAACATACAAGTACTCAAATTAACAAATAAGGCATGCGCATTAACCGGATTACACCAAATCCCAGACCCCCAGGCCACCCATGATCATCCTACCCTTCTTCCCGGGCTTTTCGTCATTAATTTTCCTAGTTCTATCATTTTCATGGATAAAAATAGAGAATTTAGCAATATGTGATCATAAAACCTTACTTTTAACAATACCCAAGAACTTTCATACCTAGAATCCCCCTTCTTCCCTAGATTCTACTATCCCTAGGTTATTCCAACCTTTCCCCAAGTTCTCTCCTAGCTATTCTACCGCATAGGAAAAGTAGTACGAAGATTGGGGAGTAGAAACCTTACTTTTAAGTCAAAAAATAGTGGAAACCTGGTAGAAATCGCCAAAAATCGCTGCCTTCTTCTCCCAAAATGTTTCAAGAAAAATTGAACTGTTTTGGGGAGGTTTCTTTATTAAAACCCATCACACTCTGCTATAGCGGTACCTCCGTAGCGGAGTTATCCGCTATGGTGGAGGCTGACCGACGTTGACTTCTGCTGTAACGGTAATTTCTCCACTACAACAGAGGTCGCTATGGCGGAGCCATTGCGCTCGTTATGGATAGAATATTCGAAAATCTCTAAAATTTTCCCATTTTACTACACACTTGCTTCCCCCCGATGATCAGAAACAACCCCTTCATGTCAATCACGATTTTGGAAGTTCTACTTACCCGAATTCGATTCTGAAAAGTCCTCCAGACTCTTCTATGTGTTAGCTACAAGAAAAACTAGCTCAACACAAGACATCCAACCCAATCCTTACCCGTATTGTCCTAGACTCCACCTCGCCCCAAAACCGGTCGAGACTAGCCTAGCCCCGAATTTTAAACCCCAAAAACCAGAGTTTTCTCACTCTAAAACTTGGCACGATGGGACTACCCATAACGATGGACCCGGTCGTTACACTGAAGAAAATATTGAAGTGAAAAATAAAGCAGACAATTGTTTGATGAAAATGAGGAAGCAAAAGGGTCTTGGTTCGACACACACAAAGAAGCAGGGCTTCTTTGATATTGGGCCATCTGGGTCACTTTCATTTTTATCATCAGCCCAAGATCAAATAGCCCAAGTTCATTGATCTACTAGCCATTGTATTCTTCGAGAGTACACAGATTATTATCCATTTTATTTTTATTTGTAAATAGAATAGAATATTCCTTTTACAAAGTTTGTTATAGATAGGCCAATAATGATAGGACAAGTAAAGCAGTCAGTTATAGAATTTCAATATCAAACTTATATAAACATAGGGTTACAATATTTTTTACAGAATCAATCAAAAGAAAATGTATTCCAATTCTTCTTTGAATTTAACATGGTATCAGAGCAGGCTTGATTCACTACTGCCCACTCTCTTTTCTTCTTCTCTTTCTTTCCTTCATTTTCTTCTTCTTCTTGACTCACCATGGGTAAAGTAACTCCATCAGAAAATACAGGATCTGGGAGTTCACAAGCTTTGAATGAGTTTGCCATGGATTCTTTTTATGCCTACTATCTTCATCCTTCTGATGCTCCATGCATGGTGCTTGTTAGTTCACCTTTTGATGGGAGCTTCAGAGGGTGGATTCATAGATGGGAGCCTTCCTAAATCAGTATCTTCTCATGCTTTGCTTCAAGCTTGGACCAGATGCAATGATATGATCCTTTCTTGGCTATTAAACTCTCTATCAAAAGACATTGCTAAGAGTGTATTGTACTCCCGCAATGCTCAATATCTTTAGGAAGATCCGGAGGCAAGATATGAGTAGACAAATGGAGCAAAGTTATTCCAACTGCAAAAGAATTATCAGCTTTAGTCCAAGGTAATCTAAGTATAACAACTTGCTTTGCTAAGTTAAAGTGTATCTGGGATTAATTATATGCTATGAATACCTTTTCTCTTTGTGCTTATTATTGTGTTTGTGGTGGAAAAGATAAAGCAAACATAGCACTGGAGGATCAAAGGTTGTTACAATTATTGATGGGTCTTAATGACTCTTACCTGGAAGTGAGAAAGAACATATTGATGAACACACCTCTTCCTTCCATTGCACATGCTTACTCACTTATCATACAATATGAGAAACAAGAAGAAATTCATCACACTGATCATTATCTAATGGACTCAACATCCTTCATAGTAACAGGTTAGAGTTCTGGACAAAATTCAAACAAGAAGCCAACATATCAGGCACGGAGGGGAGAATATAACAATAAAAAGATTTAGGAAGTTGTGCTTATTGTAAGAAACCTAGGCATTTCATTGTAACAATAAATGTTAGAGGTTGCATGGATTCCCTTCTGATTTCAAATTCACCAAACATAAGCAACCATATCAAGGAAATCCTAGAGCACATGCTGCAATCTCTGTTGATTTTTCTACTGGAAAACTATTTTAATCATGGATAGTTGTCTCAACTCATGGATCTTCTACAATAAGTCAAGTTTGAGCAAGATGCAATAGGACCTTCAGATGGTACTATCAGTGCAAATTATGATGGTAAAGAATTTCTCAAACTTGGTTAAGTTTTATCATTCCTCTTAATGATTATTCTTGAATTCTGGACAGTAGAGATATTGAACATATGAGTTTTAAAACATATATGATAACTAATTTGAAACCTCTTCCTTTTTCTGTAATGGTCAAATTACCTAACTCATATAAGGTTCAAGTCACCTATGTAGAGACTGTTATTCTTTTGCCTAATCTGATTTTAACTAGAATTCTTTTTGTTCCTTCATTTAAATACAACCTTCTTTTTGTTCATCAGTCTTGCTTACAATTTAGTTGTGCTCTTACTTTCACTCTTAATATCTTTTTCTTGTAGGACACTTCAGTGACGAGACCTCTGGAGGTTGGTAAAGATAGGAATGGCCTGTACATTTTTCAGTCCATGCCAGCTCCTCTCAAGTCCAGACCAGTCCATTCCAGTCTTAAGTTTTCATTTCCTAGTAGTTTAAATTCTGTTTCTAGTTAAAATCAAGGCAATGCCAATGTTGTTACTAGTTTGGTTTCTTCTAGTTCTTTTCCAGTTGTATAAGAGATGTTGTGGCGCTACAGACTTGGGCATTTACTTGTTTATAATATGAAAAACATCAACTCTATTTCTATTTTTGTGTCTTCTAAAATTAATGTACCTTGTTCAATTTGTCCCCTTGATAGACAACAGAAATTGCCAATTCCAACTAGCTTAATTTCCACTAAACAGAATTTTGAAATGATTCATATTGATACTTGGGGCCCTTATAATGCTCCCACTCATAATGGTTTCAAGTACTTTTTAACTATTGTGGATGACCAAGCAGAGGAAAATGAACTTATTCACTAACAACTAAGTCAAATGCATATTCTAAAGAGTTTTTTAGCTATGATGGATAGACAATTTAACAAGAGGGTTCAGATTATCAGATCTGACAATGCATTTGAATTGGGAACAGGGACGGGACAATCAAAATATTTGACTGCCCAGGATATCATTCATCAAACCACATGTGTTAGCACTCTTCAACAAAATGGAGTTGTTGAAAGAAAACATAAACATTTATTGAAGACCTCAAGAGCACTTTTGTTTCAATATCGTTTGCCTATTGAGTATTAGGGTGAGTGTCTTCTCACTGCTACATACTTAATCAATAGATTTTCCTCCAAAGTTCTTAGACAAAAAACACTCTATGAGCTCTTATTTGGATCACTATCTGACTATCACATATTAAGATGTTTTGAATTCATATGTTTTGTTTCTCCTACAAGCTTGCATAGGGGAGAAGTTTGATCCTAGATCACAACATTGCACTTTTCTTGGATATCCACACGGGAAGTAGGTGTATAAGTTGCTTAGTCTCACTACTAAGAAAATTTTTGTATCCAGAAATGTTATTTTTCATGAGCTTCATTATCCCTTTGCTCTTCCAAAGACTGGGTCCAGACATTTTTCTATTTTTCCTTCCTCACTTATTTCCTCACATCCTAGTTCCTTTTCACAGGATCTCTCTATTTCTCATTCTCCATCAGTCATGCGCCACTCTCCCTCTCCTATTGGTCATCCTGTCATTGTCACTCCTTCGCCCAGTAATCAATCATCCTCTTCTTCTCACAGTGAATTTCCTTCTCCCTCTCCACTGTCTTCTTTCTCTCCTTTGCCTATTTGTATTGAATCTATCCCTCCCACTATTTCCTCAAAGCCACCAAGTCAATCAACAAGAACCCACAAACAACCATCTTATTTAAATGATTACATTTGTAACTTGGTTCAACTTATAGATATTTCCACTTCCTGTTTTGAATCTCCTATCTCTCCTCTCTCTTTTTTGTTCACTTCCTTGTCTAATTCTAATCAGCACCTTTTGAATTCGTTACCTCATATCGTTGAGCCTAATAGTTACTCCCAAGTAGTTTTGCACCCTGGGTGACAAGCAGCTATGGAGAAAGAGTTTAATGCTTTGGTTTTGAACGGTACTTGGGATATGGTCAGTCTTCCCTTAGGCCATAGACGACTACTTTGCAAATGGGTCTATAAGGTTAAACATAGATCAATGGTTCAATTGAAAGATTGAAAGCTTGACTGATGATTCGAGGTGATATACAAAGGAAAGGAGTGGACTTTATCAAAACATATTCACCCGTGGTCAAGAAGATCACTCTAAGGTGTTTACAATGAAGAATAATTGGGAACTCTATCAATTGGACGTGAACAATGCATTTCACCATGGGGATTTAGAAGAGGGGGTTTACATGAAGTTCCCTCCTGATTTTTCTCATACTGATTCCTCTAATGTCCGTAGACTTTGCAAATTTCTCTATGGTTTGCGACAAGTTTCTCGTCAATGGTACACAAAATTGATGGCTACTCAATTTTTTAAAGGCTATTCAAATTCTTCTAATGATTATTCACTGATTTTCAAATGCATTAGGGAATCAGTCACTATTCTAGCCATTTATGTCAATGGCATAATCCTTACAGGGAACGATTTGGTAGAAATACAGTCTCTATCAAATAATTTCTTCATAATAAATTTTGCATATAAGATCTCAAGAACTTATATCATTTTTTGGGCATGGAGGTCTTGAGGGAACAACATGGCTTGATTCTGTGTCAGCGTAAGTTTACAATTAATTTTCTCTATGAATTTGATTCCACCCATCTTTGACCTGTCTCTTCGCCTCTTGACTATAATGAGAAACTATGAATTGATATTGTCCCTCCAATCTCTGATCCATCCCTTTATCAGCGTCTTGTTGGGAAGCTTAATTACCTCGCTCATACTAGACCTGATATTGCTTATACTGGCCAACATCTTAGTCAATTCATGTCCAATCCTTGTTCAACCACACTTAAATGCCAAACATGACCCTTCGTGTTTTGTGATATTTGTTGAAAGATCCAAATTTGGGCCTTTTTATGTCGCCTTCTTCCTTTTTTCAAATTCTTGTTTTTTTTTAATTTCAATTGGAGACGCTGCCCTGACACTCGTCGATCGGTCTCTAGTTTTTCTACATTTCTCTTGTCACCTCACCCATTTTTTGGAAATCTAAAAAGTAGGCTTCGATTTTACTGAGTTTTACTGAGGTGGAGTATCATTCAATGTGGAGGGTTGTTGCTGAATTAACTTGATTGATTCGTCTTCTCCAAGATCTCACTGTTCATGTCGTTCTTCCAATTCCTTAGCATTCTGATAGCGAAGTTTCTATTCACATAGGTAAAAAACCATATCTTTCATTAACGGATGAATCCCGTTGAATTTCAACTGTCACTTCGTCCGACAACAATTCAACTCTGGCTTGATTTCCCTCTAATTTGTTCGATCTACATCTCAACTTGCAGATTTTTTCACTATATATCTTTCTGGACCGCTTTATCTTTCTTCTTTGGACAATTGGGTGTTCTTTCGCCCTTCCAACTTAAGGTTAGGGTGTTGACAATGGTGATTTTATACAGAATGTTCTAAGCTCACTGAAGAAAATAGAGAAGTGAAAAATAAAGCAGATAATTGTTCGATGCAAACGAGGAAGCAAAAAGGTCTTGGTTCGACACAAAGAAGCAGACGGGCCTCTCTGATATTAGGACATCTGGGTCACTAAAGAACCTTGTCAAACAAGTTTTGATAATGAGGCAAAACCTATTTTTGGTAAAAATATATTTATGGAAATACTCTATAAAAGGAAGCATCCTAGTCAAAGAAGGAGAGGAAAATCGTGTGAAGAAAGAAGGAAAGAAGGAGAGCAAAACACTGTCCAAGTTCAACAAGGAGAGGACCTTCCAGGCGGCAACCAACTCTTACAAGGAAAGGATTGTGTTTTCTTTTCAAGAAGAGGAGAGAGCTTGAGACCTCTATAAAAGCATTGGAGCTATAAAGAAATCATTCACCTATTGCACGAAGCTGAGAAGGAGTATTCTCAAGCAATAGAGATCTCAAGCAAGCTATTCAAACGAAGACACAAAGAGAGAATTGTTTCTAGTCCAATCATGTATGATTGTTAGAACAAATAATGTGTTGTGAGTCTTGTAACTAGAAGTGGGTTTGGCTTCTAGAGAGAGTTGTGAGAATTGTAACAAGAAGTGGTTTTGGCTTCTTGTAAGAGAGTTTGTGAGAATTGTAATAAGAAGTGGGTTTGTCTTCTTGGAGAGAGAGTTCGATTGAGTTAAAACAATACGAGTTTATTGTTTGAGTCAGGTACTAGAGTTAGTTCCTTTGATTATTGAGTTGTAATCATAAAACTTGAAAAGTTAGTGAAAGTGAGTTCGTGGTTTTTTTCTCCTGGAGTTAGGGAGTTTTCCATTTAAAATCTTGTGTGTTAATTTACTTACTGCTTTAAGTGGAACTGTGCTAAGGACCTGGTCCCTGAGTTAAGTAGTGGGCACCAACTTTTTTCAATTGGTATCAGAGTGAGGTCTTTTTGTTAAAGGTTAACACCTAAAAAGGATCCAATGGTTGCCCCTCCAACTGCTCGGAAAGGCTCTTCACAAACTAGACCACCATTGTTCAATGGTAAGTACTATGGCTGGTGGAAGAATAGAATGATGGATCATCTAATGGGTGAAAGTGCTAACTTATGGAATGTTGTTCTGGATGACCCCACTATCCCCATGAAGGCAGCTGAGGAAGGAAAGGAACTTGTTCCCAAGGACAGAAGAGAGTGGAATGTTGCTGATAAAATAGTCATTCAAAACAATGCTAAAGCAAGAAAGATCTTGATCTGTGGTATTGACCTGATGAGTATAACAGGATCTCCTCCTGTCAAGTTGCAAAGCAGATTTGGGACACACTGCAGACTGCACATAAAGGTACTGTTGCTGTCAAAAAGGAAAAAATAGACAACCTGAACAGGCAATATGAACTCTTCAGAATGAAGGAAGGAGAAACTATTCAAGACATGCATACAAGGTTCACTGCTATTCTCAATGAAATATTTTCCCTAGGAGAGGATATTCCTACTGGAAGGCTATTAGAAAGCTCCTAAGTGTACTGCCTGAATCTTGGGAAAGCAAAGTTGAAGCAATTATTGAATCCAGAGACCTAGATACACTTCCCATGGATGAGCTTATTAGAACTCTAACAATCTATGAATTGAAAAAGAGTCAAGGGAAGGACATTGGAATTAACAAGAAGGACAAGACTATTTCTCTTAAACCACTGAAGTAGCTGACTATGAGGACGAAAACCTTGCACTAGTGACTAGAAGGTTTCAAAGAATGTTCAAAAAGGGACAAAGCCTTCAAAGGAACCCCCCAAAACTCAGGAAAGGGATGCTCTACTGTGCCACAAGTGTGGTAGTCTGGACCACTTCATCAAATTTTGTCCCTTGTGGGCCATAGAACACAAGAAGACTGTCACAGAGAAGCCCAGATATCAAAATCAGGAGTTCACCATTCCATCTCACAGGAAGATGACATCTCAAGAAGATGACTTAGCAGTTCAAAAGGCCATAGTTGCTATAGGAGAACCTGGTGATGAGTACGATGAGGAGGACTCCCATAATCAGTCACTACTTGCTATGGTTGAAGCTAAGAAAGAGGACACATTGGCCCTGTTAGAAATAAGTGACTATGATAGTGATACAAAAGAAGGAAAGTCATGTGAAACACCTCTTGCCCTCATGGCATGCTCCGAGCCAGACATTGACTCAGATCAGGATGAAACTAAGGCATGCTTCTCTGACTTCAGGGCCAACCTACATATTTACTCTAAAAAGAAGCTAGAAGCTCTCTCAGCAGTTGTCATAGATGCTTATTATTCAGTATGTGCTGAGAAGGAAGGCCTACTAAATGAATATGCATCTCTAAGGTTGGAAAGTGAAAGTCTTGAAGAAGATAATGCCTCCTTGAAGAACTCTCTTAATGAGTTCTCCAAAAAAGGAAAAAATCAAGCCACTGTTCTTCAACAAACCTTGGAAGAAGACATTAAAAAACTCAAGACAAAGCTCTTAGAGTTGTCTGAAGCAAACAATTCTCTTACAAGAGACCTGACTAAAGCCAAGCTTGAGCTGGAGCACAATCAGAAATGGACAAAGTCCTCAACTCTTCTCTTCCACATACAAAACAGTTAGACCACCTCCAAGCATGGCATAGGATTCAGACCTGAGGCCTGTAAGGTAAACTACTCAATGGACATGGTATGTACTGCATGTGTCAAGGAAGGACACCTCAAGAGTCAATGTCCAATTCATGTAAAAGCTGATCAAAGGAACCTGAACTTTGTCAACGGAATCAAAAGGAAACATCCAACCCCAGTTGAGCAAAGAAATTTTAGAATTATCAACAAACTCAGGACCAAGGAGTGGAGAAGACAGGTGACCATCAAAATGGAGCTTCCCTACTGGGCCAAGAGAGACTTGATTCATCCCTTCACTCAAAAATGGAGAACCAAGATGATCTGGGTACCCAAGATATGTCACTAATCTTTGGCAGGAAAGGAAGAGAGGAATGGGCAAGGTTGGACACCTTGACAATGCTTGCTCTAGACAAAAAATGAAATAAAATTGAATTCCTCTCTCCTGCAAAGTCTCAAGGTAGAAGTATGGTCCTAACACAAAAATCTAAAGATAGTAACGGTATGAGAAAGGTATGGATGACAACAAGAGATACAGGCTTTTGGGGAATAGTCATGCAGCAGGAGATACATGTGCTGAAAAGCGTCTGAGGAAAACACGCAGGGATTTGATCCTCAAGGTATGCACTTCCTTTACAAAACTGTTAAAAATAGAATACAAAAGTAATATTGGTCTATGAATGAGAACCTGATCCCCATAAGAACCACTTACCCAAATAAGACAAATCCTCAAGCGGGAAAATCAAACAACTGGACTTGCTATCATATACTCCCCTTTTCAAAATCTGACAACCGTCACCTCAAGCACCTCCTTTATAAAAAACCGTTCATCTTCATGAAACCCTCTCTCATACTCCCCTTGATCTCATCTTACCAAACTCACTAAAATATCCAGACCTGCTTTCATGGCATCTTCGTTTACCAAACTCACTCCCTCCCATCTCCACTCACTTATGTATTACTCTGATGATGAAGACTCTCCCTCACCACAAGGGTCACCCACTCAGGGGGAACATCCCTCAAGATCACCTTCTCCCACTCTTCCCATTTCCCCTCTACCACCAGCTTCTCCTCCTAGACCTTCATCTCCTGAAACTCAAAAATCCGACTCCCTGAACTACTCATGGAGTACAAATGAAACTGACCAAGAGGCCCCTCTGTCCACAATTCCAAAACCCTCTTCTCTTGACGGAGAGGAAATTAATAGCGATGGAGAAATTTGTCTGGTACCCAAGTACACTAGGGCTGAGTCCACTGCCATTCGTGGATCAAAAAAGAGGGTTGTTGTGAAACCCCAATCAAAAACCTCCAATGATCCTCTAACCTCACCCTCTTTTCCACCAAGAAAACCCTTTACCAGATAAAGGGCTGTTGATGCTCAAAAAAAGGCTGAAAAGAAAAGAGCTAGGGTGGCTCAGGGAAAGAAGAAAATAGGTAACGATGATGAACCCATAGACCTGGATAAGGAAGAAGTGGAAGAAGAAGATGAAGAAGAACTTGTCACCCCTAAGGCTGGAAAAACCAACAAGAATTATGAGAAGTTCTTGAGACTAGGGCCTATTGGTTACTACTCCACACAACCTCTCCTAAAAGGGAGAATTCTTGACACTGAGGTACTACAAAATCATTTCATTCTTCAACTACTAGATAGGCTAGATTTTCAAGGTTGGAGTCATCTGCTTAAAACTATCAAGCCTATGGTACATAGAGAAGAAATGATAGAATTCTATGCAAAATTGAAACTGCTGGATGGGTGGGTTGTTAGTTCACAGGTGAAAGGAGTAGAATTTGTATTTGACCCTGCTAGATTAGGAGAAATCCTATCTGTGCCCTCTGAGGGTCTTGAAGAATATGTGTGGAAAATAGATGAGGATTGCATGTTAACTAAGAAATTCTCTCAGGGAAGGAGAAGAAGGGTGCAAGGAAAGTGTTCAAAGGAGAAATGTCTCCTATCCACAAGTTGTTGTTCGAGATTGTGAATAAAGAGATATTGTCTAGAGGAGGAAAGAGGCATGAGGCTACTTCAGAGATATGGGGATTATGAATGCCCTGGACATAGACAAAAAGGTAAACCTACCAGCACTAATGATCAAGCACATGGATAGGGTAACTTCTTCCAGGACTGGTCCTCATGGTTTAGCCTATGGATTCCTGCTGACAGATGTGTTCAGAAGCTTTGATGTTCCTCTAGGGAAGGGTGCAGGTGTTACCAATAATGACATGATCACTCTCTCCATCTTGGAAGAATGTGATTGTGTGCCTACACAAGCTCCCAATAAGAAGAAGAGTTCTAGTCCCATAACTCAATCATTGCAGGACCTAGACGCTGCACATGAGGAGACTACTCTGCTAAGAAAAGAGAATGTTGCTTTGAAGAAAAGTCTAGCGATTCTCAGGGACAAGTGGACTCTCTAAGGACTGAGATGATGCTACAACAAACAAAATACCTTGATAACATCCAGTCTCTTATGACCCTCATTCCCAAGCCTGCCCCCTGATCCTCCTTAGTTGTCCTCACTAGGGGTGGGCATAAATACCAAAAAACCAAAAATTTGAACCGAACCGAACTAATTTGGTTTTTTGTTTTAGTTTTTTGGTTTTTTGGTTCGGTTTTGGTTTATTTATTTTTCATAATTCGGTATTCGGTTCGGTTTTTTGTTTTGCATTCCCAGTTATTTAGTTTAACTGAAAAACCAAAATATTTATACCTTGGGCCTTTTTTATTTCATTACCTACTAACACTAAGTACTAAGTCCTAAGTCCTAAGCGGCCCAAGCCCAAGTCCACTCCACACTCCTAAATTCCTAATCCCTATTCCCTAATTCCTATTTCCTAAACCTAATCTCTAGTCAAACTCTCCACACTCAGTCCACACACAGTCCACTCTCTCTCTCCTCATCTCTCTAACGGCGATGGGCGACCAGCGTGCGGTGACGGGCGGCCAGCGGCCAGTGTCTCTCAGTCTCAGCCTCTCAGGTGCTGACACAGGCGACACTTTTAGGTACGCCGACTCTCAGCTTTTCTCTTCTTCTCTTTATATTTTGGATTTCTTTGGGATCTCTTTCTTTTTCTCTTCTTCTTTTTTTTCTTTCCTTTGCTAGTTTTCTTTGATGATATTGGAAAAAGGTGATATTAGTGACTGATTAAACCTATTTGGTAGATTAAGAACCCTAATTTTCTATAATAAAAAAAGCACCTATTTGGTAAGGGGTTGGAGAATATTTGATTGAAGTTGGAAAAAAATTGAAATTCTCTACTTGTCCAGTTCATTTATGTCTTTTTGAAAGCTTGATTTCACATGAATTACACTTTGGTATGGTTGATTGTTAAGGCCTTAAGGTTGTCTAGTGTATATTAGTTGATTACATTCTATTTTTTCTTTCTGATTTTACATAGATGGCCGATCAAAGTCAAGTTAGCAAGGCTGGTTCAACTAGTACCTTACCTAATAGTAGTGACAATTCAGTTGACACTGAGACTACAAGGAAAAGAAAAGAAATGCAACCTAGATCTATTGTTTGGGATCATTTTGATAAGGTGGTTGAAAATGATATATGTTGTAAAGCAAAGTGTAGACATTGTAAGCAAGATTATGCTGCTAATGCATCTAGACCTGGAACAACAAGATTGAAATAATATTTAAGTAGGTGTAGAGAATATAAAGCTCTCATTGGAACCACTGAGCCTGATACTCAAACAAAGTTGAACTTACAATTTAAGGATGCACCAATTTGGAAATTTGATCAAGAAACAATTAGGAGGTTTTTAGTTGAGATGATAATTGTGGATGAGCTTCTCTTTAGCTTTGTAGAAAAGGAAGGCTTTAAGAAGTTTATGAATCAGGCTCAACCTCTATTTTGCATTCCTTCCCGTAGAACAATAACAAGGGATTGTTATGATATTTATGGTGAATTGAGGCAAAATTTGAAGAGATCTTTTAGAGAAGTCAAACCAAGAATTTGTCTTACCATAGATACATGGACATCGATACAAAATATTAATTATATGTGTTTGACTGCTCACTTTATTGATAGTGATTGGGTACTGCATAAAAGAATATTGAATTTTTGTGCTATCACTAGTCATAAGGGTGAGCATTTGGTAGAGTCAATAAGTAATTGTTTGCTTGATTGGAACTTGGACAATATATTCTCTGTTACTGTTGATAATGCTTCTTCAAATAATGTTGCAGTTACAGAATTGTCTAACCAGTTAGATATGTGGGGAACTAACATAATGAATGGCAAGCATCTCCATGTGAGATGTATGGCTCACATACTTAATTTAATTGTGCAAGATGGTTTGAAAGAAATTGGACCTTTTGTCAAACGGGTAAGACAAATGGTGAAGTATGTTAGAGCATCTCCTGCAAGAATAAGAAATTTAAGAAATGTTGTGAAGTCCAAAAGATAGAATGTGATAAGATGTTATCATTGGATGTGCCTACTAGGTGGAACTCCACCTACTTGATGTTGGAGGCGACAGAAAAGTTTGAGAAGGCCTTTGATAGGTTTGATCTTTATGATGGTAATTTTAATGCTCACCTTTCTACTGATGTTTGTGAGGATGGAAGTATTGCAGGTTCGCTCCAATGTGATGATTGGCATAATTTGAGAAATGTGATAAAGTTTCTTGAAGGATTTTATGATCTCACCTTAAAGGTTTCAGGTTCATGGTATGTTACTTGTAATGTTCATTTTGAAGATATATGTGAGCTTGATGCATATTTGAAAGAGTGTGTGGAAAGTGAAGATCTTAATTTGCGTAATATGGCCGTGGAGATGAAAGAAAAGTTCAAAACATATTGGAATACTCCTGAAAAGATGAACAAAATATTTTTTATTGCTTCTGTGTTGGATCCTCGTAATAAGTTTGTGTATGTTAGCTTTGCACTTGAAAAGCTATTATGAGAGGAAAAGGGAAAAATAGTATGTGAAGAAGTGAATGTTTATTTGAAAGCTTTGTTTAAGAGTATGTTGATAAATATTCCAAAGGTTTTAAACAACAATCATCTTCATCTGACTCATCTGATTCAACTAGTTTTAGCCTTTCTCAAAATGTGAAAGCAAAGGCTTTGAGAGCAAAGCTTTACTTGAAGAAACGAAAGGAAGATTCTGAAAGTGAAGGTGCCAAACCAGAGTTGGATAAATATATTAGTGAAGAACAAGAGCCCGAATCTGATGATTTTGATATTTTAAATTGGTGGAGAGTCAATACTCCTAGGTTTCCAGTTCTTTCGGAGTTGGCTCATGATGTATTGGCTATTCCAATATCAAGTGTGGCATTGGAATGTGCGTTTAGCATGGGTGGTCGTATTCTTGATCCATTTAGAAGTTCATTGACTCCTAAATGTGTGCAATTGCTTATTTGTGTCCAAAATTGGCTTAGAGAAGAGACTACTCCTATTTGTGTTGAAGAAAATTTAGAGTATCTCGAGAAAATTGAACTTGGTAAGATTTTGTATTTTTAGTGTGTTTTTACTTTTTAGTTTTTACAATAAAAAATATACTTATTTATGTTTTATGACATATTTGATTAAATTAGTTTTAGAGATGACAAATAGTGGAAGAGACTCTTGCATTGTTGATATATGATTGCAATTTGCTAGTATAGTAGTGGTGAGTTCAATACTTTATTTGTTTGGTCATATTCTTTTGAATTTTTTTCTTTAATCTTGAAAGTTATGTTCTAACTTTTTGATTTTATCTTAAAGGTTCAAGTTCAAGTTGTCAACCATGCCTCTTAATCCTAAAGCTTACTCTTCACCTGTTTGGAAATATTATGTGGTGATTCAAGATAATGAAGAAGGGCGTAAAGCAAAGTGCTTGGCATGTGGTTTGATTCTTAATTGTCAAAGGTGTGGCACATTTGGTTTGCGCAAGCACATTAAGAGGTGTCGTGGGAATCAAGCAGGTTCGCCTTAGTCGTTAAGCACTTAAGCTTATGGTTTAAACTTTGAGTATTTTAAGACTCATTTTGAGACTGCTGCTACTATTTTTAATGCTCGTTTGGTGATGAATTTAGAATGCTAAGTGTGCATTTTGATGGCTGTATTTTAAGACAGCTGCTACTATTTTTATGTTGCTGGTTGCTACTGTTTTGATGGCTGTATTCGAATGTTTTCATGTTTGTTTTAGTGTGAATTGTGATGTGCAATGTGAGTCCAATTTGTGGACATGTTTTCTGGAGAACTGCTTACCTTTATGGCTTTATTGTCAGCAATTTTCAATAGCCTGATCTTTGGAGAATCTTCCTGGAAGCAAATATTATTAGTACTCGTGCAATACTACAATCTATATATATTGTTTCTCATTCTTGGCTTTAGTCATTCTCATGAATTGATTTTTCAATTGTGACTTGAATTTCCGCTATCTTTCACAAATGAGGCCACAGAACTTGGTGATATTAGCTGTAACAACTGGCACACTATCTCCTATCGCAGTTTTCTATCATGGGTTATATTCCATGAGAAAGGGGACAACTTATATTCTTTTCTGCCAACTGATATGGGAAGATTTTGACTTGAGGACTTCTAGTGTTACATTTTTCAGTCAATTCGTGAATCGTGAGATCTGTCATCTGTTCATTGAAGTAAAAAATGTGAGATCTGTTATTTTGTTACTAGTTGCTACAATCAACAAGCCCATTAGATTAAAAAATGATCCATTTTTGAAGTAAAAAAATGTGAATTATCTTTTTTACTTTAAAAAATAGCCTATTTTACAAATAGAAAGTAGCCCATTAAGCAGGCCCAAAACTGAAATAACCGAATTTGATAAACTGAAACCGAACCGAAATTGAAAAAATTAAACCTAACTGAATTAAATTCAGTTCGATTTTCGGTACCTTTTTTCCCATAATCGAAAATCAAAAAAACCGAACCGGAATTCTAAAAAACTAAACCAAATAACCGAATGCCCAGCCCTAGTCCTCACCCCTTTCCATCTGCTACATTTTTTCCTATGATTGACTCTTACTTACAGACAATTATTTTTGTAACTAATTTTGATATGTTTTGTTTTGGAATCAATGAATGGCTTAATATGTGCTTATCTTGATGTTCATACTTTTATGCTTTCCTATCTCTTGCATCTTGGTAGAATAACTGTGTTTTTTAATGATGTCAAAAGGGGGAAGAAATATGTTGGATATGCTATGTTGTTGTTGCCACTATGTACTCCTTGTTATTGTAATCTTGCATGACACAGTAGAAGTAGAAGAGTGCACCTGAAGTAGAAGAGTGCACCTGAGTGTCGCTATGTCCAAAATATGTTTCCACTGGTCTACATGTTTTTTTTTCAAAAATAGGATAGAGTTTGCCATCATCAAAAAGGGGAAAATTAAAGAACCTTGTCAAATAAGTTTTCAAACAAGTTTTGATAATGAGGCAAAACCTATTTTTGGTAAAAATATATTTATGGAAACACTCTATAAAAGGAAGCATCCTAGTCAAAGAAGGAGAGGAAAATCGTGTGAAGAAAGAAGGAAAGAAGGCGAGCAAAACACTGTCCAAGTTCAACAAGGAGAGGACCTTCTAGGCGGCAACCAACTCCTACAAAGAAAAGATTGTGTTTTCTTTTCAAGAAGAGGAGAGAGCTTGAGACCTCTATAAAAGCATTGGAGCTAGGAAGAAATCATTCACCTATTGCACGAAGCTGAGAAGGAGTATTCTCAAGCAATAGAGATCTCAAGCAAGCTATTCAAACGAAGACACAAAGAGAGAATTGTTTCTAGTCCAATCATGTATGATTGTTAGAACAAATAGTGTGTTGTGAGGCTTGTAACTAGAAGTGGGTTTGGCTTCTAGAGAGAGTTGTGAGAATTGTAACAAGAAGTGAGTTTGGCTTCTTGTAAGAGAGTTTGTGAGAATTGTAACAAGAAGTGGGTTTGGCTTCTTGGAGAGAGAATTAGAGTGAGTTAAAACAATAAGAGTTTATTGTTTGAATTAGGTACTAGAGTTAGTTCCTTTGATTATTGAGTTGTAATCATAAAACTTGAAGAGTTAGTGAAAGTGAGTTCGTGATTTTTTTTCTCCTGGAGTTAGGGAGTTTTCCATTTAAAATCTTGTGTGTTAATTTACTTACTGCTTTAAATGAAACTGTGCTAAAGACCTGGTCCCTGAGTTAAGTAATGGGCACCAACTTTCTTCATTTACTTTCATTTTTTCCATCAGCCCAAGATCAAATAGTGTAAATTCATTATTGATCTGCTAGCTATTGTTTACTTAAAGAAGTACACAAATTATTTTCCATTTTGTTTTATCTGTAAATAGGATAGAATATTCCTTTTACAAAGTTTCTTATAGATAGATCAATAATGATCGGACATGTGGAGCAGTCTGTTATAGAATTCCAATATCAAACTTGTATAAATATAGAGTTACAGTGTTCTTTATAGAATCAATCAAAAGAAAATCTATTCCAATTCTTTTTTGAATTTAACAGGAGTAGCATGTTGGGGATGACATGTTGGCCATTACTAACACTTTAAGGGGACACAACAAATTAGTGAAGACACACCTAATAGAGTGGGCTCAGATGGAAACTTGGTGTTCAAGGTAGAAAGGATATTTGTAAACTTATATTGGACAGTCCTTTGTTATAATATGTTTTCTAGAGTTTGTTTCGTATTAATTATACGCCGTAACATTCAGATTAAGTCGGGAAGACTTCTCATAATGTGGTAAGTATGCTACTTAATTATTGAATGAATTTTGCACACACTTCATTTTAAGAACTTTCCATTAGTGGATCTTAAGTATTTATATCGAGATCAAAACTATCAAGTCTATTCTTTAAAGGGATGAAGTAGTCATGAAAAAGAAAAGGTGTAATTAAAGACAGAGGTTGTAAGATTCTATTCTAGATGAGATATTGTTATTTTTGCATTATACAGGTTGCAGTAAAATATAATGTCTACATTCGATGTGGTATATTCAATTTTGTATCTGCTTTGTCAAAGTTGTAAAAAAAATAAAAATATGTGGTCGATTGTTTTAGATATACATGTGCCATAACTCTGTAAGATTGGACTTTGAAATTTCCATACCATCCACCCTATGCTGCCAGGGGCAGATCTAGGGGCAGGGAGGGTGTTTACTCGAATCCTTCGGTAAGAAATTACATTGTATATAACTATATATATATGATAACTTTTTGATTATTTATGTATATATATAGATTTTGAACCCCTTGAACACACGATTAGAGGTTGATTTAGTAGTTTAGGGAATTCAAGATTCACGTTGAAGCTCCAAATTCAAATCTGAGGCACTACATTTATATTTTTCATTTCAAACCTCTCTTAATGAAAGTCTTGAATTCTTCACTGTATGTTGCATATCTTACATAAACCAATTCATTGAAATAACTTTTCATATGTCGAAGGTCAATTGTAAATAACGTCTCTACTTTCTGAAGACAAGAATATACACACTGTGTACCTTCTCCGAACCCTATTTATGAGATTACACTACGTCTGTTGTTGTTGTTGTATGCTCCTCTTAGAGTTGTGTTAACAAGAGATGAGACTTCAAAATTTCAATGTATAATGTTTTGGACATCTAAACTAACAAAACTTAGGCATGTGCCAATGCCCACACCATATGGTCTCTATCTAAAAATCAGTGAAGTTAGGTATGTGCTTTTCTCCACTTGTTTCTAATATCCTGACAAAAAAACAGCGTTTTTTTGTGGATATTCGTAAAAGGAAAGAGATCTTTATTAGAAAGACCAAGTTTCTACGGCAGACACATTACACCAAAAAAGTATTTAGCAGTAATTAGTTAACGGCAATAGTTTAATTGTCACTAAATTATATTTATTTTAGAGGCAATTATTAGTGACTAACACTCTTTGTAAATGTCTCTAAAAGCATATAGCGACATTGAATTCAATGACAATTAACTAATGTCGATAAAAATTTAGCACTCTTTGTTAAAGTATATACATTTATTGCTGCTAAAAGCCTTTATTGTTATAGTGATAAAGCATTATATATGATACAACTTGACATTTGGTCCCAAGGAAAATTACAAGCAGAAGGTGAGCCAGATTGGCAATGATAAGAACAATTTTCTTCAAAATGTTAAAATAAAAAAATTAACAAACTAAAATGAGTCAGAAAAGAACAACAATATATTATTAACTTTCATTTTTTGTTTCTTTCTTTTTCCAATTTTTTCTTACGAATAGGAAAAATGCTTTTAAAAATACTAGGGTTTCTTGAAAAAATTTCCAGCAGCGACAGCAGCATCAATAACATCAGTAATAACCGTAACAACAGTACTAACTGAACATGTATTCCCTTTGAATGATGGAGCTCCTGATTTCGTGAACTTAGCCACACAATCCAAAAAGTTCTGATTGCACTCTACATTTAGATAATTATCTGTTACATCAAAATTAACAAAAATAAGGAAAAATTATTAAAAAGAACAAAAACAGCTAAGAAGAATGTATTTATTTTGTATATTATGTATGTCGAAGGTTTATCAGAAATAATCTCTATACCTCTCAGAATAAGAGTAAAGTTTGTGTACTTTATACACGTATTCTATACATCAAAATATACATATAATATACGGAATCAATGCACATGTTTTGTATATCTTAATTAGTGTCCGTAATGGAAAGGCCCCCTTTTTTTTAATATATGGTTGCATAGTTCAACCAAAAGTAATTAAAGTAGATTTCCTTCTGCCAACCAACCGTTACTTGAAAATTATTTTTAAATCCTTCTTGTGGAAATGAAACAAGTTATAATGATTAAAGTAACCTAGCATCTAATAATTACAGTGCATTTTAGCCAAACAGAGCTTCTCCATAATTTCTGTATGATAAATCAAGCACACCAACTTTGATGTGTCACATACATTATTGACTACAACCACCTCCCATAATTGAAATGTGTCTTGCAAGCAATTTCCTCAGTAAAACTTTTTGTTACTTGTGACTCGTGACTCATTAATTTATTCTTGTTTTACGAATTGGACAAGTGAAGTGGAATATATCTAGACATAAGAAATAGAGTAGAAGTTAACTTCAATATACATGCGGCTGTAAGAAAATATTTATATAATCAACTCATCACTTAAAAATAAATGCAGGTAATTTATACAGAGTAATATAATATATTTGAAGAATGAACCCTTCGTCTCAAGTGCCATTATTTGGTACGATGAAAAATATTTTTTTAGATTTTTTTTGTTTTTTGGAACATAAGTGAGTTTTTTATTTTATTTTTAGTATTTGAAAAGTAATACTCTCCCTGTTTCATATTGAGTAGCCTATTTTGATTTGGCACGGAGTTTAAGAAAATAAAGAAAACTTTTGAATCTTGTGGTTTTAAATTAAAGATATGTCAAATATACTAAAACGCCCTTTAATCTTGTAGTTGCAAACATGTCATGTGAAAAGTTGAAATTAAAAAGTTGCTAAAAAGGAAAGGGTCATTCTTTTTTAAACGCACTAAAAAGAAAAGCAGGTCAAACAAATTGAAACGATCGAAGAGAGTAAAAAATTATTATTTCAAGAAAATTTATATGTAATCTAACAAAATACTATGGGCATGAGATGAGGGGAATGGGGGGTCGGGGGTGAATGCGTTGGATGGGTGAAGGGAAGACAATGAACTTGGAGTTACTTGCGAAACTTATTTTTCTACTTTCATTCGGGAAGTTATTTTCTTTATTTTCAAGAAACTTGTCTTTCTAAAAAAATTAGTTTTTAAAACATTTTGATCAACCAAACATGAAAAATTAAAAAATATTTTCTGGAAATTATTTTCTGCCATAGCAAACACATCCTATATATGTGTGCAATTGAATTTCTTGAGAGAGAGAGAGAAAAGAAACACAAATAGGGAAACGTGAACAATGTTTGTGCAGCTTCCTTTGCGTTTTTACCATTAATCTAACGGATAGCAAAATGCTGCAAGCATATAAGTTTTTTCTTTTTTAATCCTATCAAGAATTTGCTTTATTTTACACTTTATGTTTCGTTTGATTTCTCAAATGGTCATTTAAAGATAAGAGAGATGCTCCGATGATAAACATTTTTCACTTTCAACTCGAAGATTGTGAGTTCTAGTCACCAAGGGAGCAAAAGGAGTGAGAACTCCTAGGGAGGGGTAAAAAAAACATCATTCAACTAACAATTACTATCTTAGAAAGTTAACTCTTTTTTTTTATTTCCAATTTTCTTTAATAAAATAGTGACTTTTTGAGATAATAACTACTCTCTTAGACTCAATTTATGTAGTATAATTGGAATTTCGAGATTAGTCGATCAAGTTTTTCTTTTTTTCATCAAAATTTTTTATATACCTTTTAAATATTTTAAGTTGTTAATTATTGTGATTTATAATAATTTTTATATAGTTTTCAAATATATAAATTTTATTTCAAAAAATTTAAGCTTCTATGTCCGAATTCACGATCAAGATTCTAACGGTGCCACATAGATTTAGATCGGGAAATATTAGTCAAGAGAAATCATGAACTCTCCTTTATGTTCACCATATAAATTTAAACCACATTTCTCACTTCGAAAAATAATTGATAGAAGATGGTAATTAGGGACAAATTAAGGAGTTTAAGTTCCATGCACATAATTATAATTAAGTAAATAACTTACTGCCTTTATGTTGTATACACAGATCATGCTTCATACAGCAAGCATCAAGTCCATCACATGGTTGTTCCCCTGGGCATCCACTGTACAGAATTCCACAGTACTTCCCATATCTTAGAAATGGAGGAACTGCACCAACAAAATCATTTTTTTCCCTCTCTTAAATATATAGAATTTATACAATTAAATATTATTTATGGCCAAAAGTAGAAGTTTTAAACATGGAAAAAAGTGTACCTGCACAAAACTTTGATTCACATGTTCTACTGCATTCTTTTTCCTAAAAAAATTGAATTAAAAAAAAAAGAAGAAAAAAACAAAAAAAAGTTAGGGTAAGGTTTGTGAATAATTATTAACATGAAATAAGTATAGTGGGATGGCTAACATCCCGCCACCTTTAACCAGAAATCTCGAGTTCGAGCCTTTGAAAAAATATAAATTGTGTACAGGACGCAAATTCAAATTAGCCGGATCACTGAGTTCCGAATATATGACATGGTTATAGAAAAGCGTGAAATGAGATGATAGAAAGAAAGAATTACCAAGGAGATGCCAGCATTAGTTTCAATACCAATGTTAAGTGCGTGAATTGAAACTGTAGAATTAATAATGGTGAAAAATGCAACAAGTTGTAGAGATAACTTCAATGACTGCAGAGAAGAAGCCATTGAATTAAGAAGAAAGAAAGAGTGCACTGAATTATAAGAGAAACTTTTGTTTTATACTTAAATGGCTCTGATTTATAGAGAGAAATGGTTGGTGACAAAACTAAAATATCTGTGTATAAAAACTGAAGCCTTTCTGGCTGAGTAGATGAGATGAGATGAGGTGGTGGGAAGTGGGGGTAGGGGATTTGTCTTGTAATGTCTCGTGACATGTTTTTGGCGGTATTTGGACATGCTGTATACACTATCAACCTTTTTTACTTTTTTTTTACAGTACGCAGACTGTGAACCTCAATTATTCAATTTATGAGAGATATTTTCAAGAATATATGATTTAACATAAAATATTATGTTATATACTTTATTACTTATAATATTATATTTGGAGAAAGCATTATACATAATATGTTATTCTTATATAAAAGTATATTATATTATATACAAAAATAGGGGCATCTCAATTATATCGGGGTCCTAAAGCCAAACTGATCTAACAAAGGGTCTAAATATAAATTTTATATATATATATATATATATATTTATTTTATTTATTTGTTTAAAATTTATTTTTCTAGCTTTTTGAGATGTAAAATTATTAATAACTTTTTTTATAGTCAATATTTCCTAGTAATTCTTTTTCAATTGGCAATATAGCTAAGTCATTCAATCTCTCTTCAGACATTATTGATCTTAGGTAAAATTATTTTTATATAAAAATATAGGACCTCTATAATTATAAAGTCCTAGGCAATTGCCTAAGTAGCTTAATGGACGAGACGCTCCTGCACACAAATATAAGCTAAACCAAATGTATATTAGATTATATGGTGTAAATATCTTCTCTCAGTAAATATAGAGCATAATTTTCCTTTTTTATTTATTACTCTGCCAGCACATATATATAAGGCATTGTGTCCACCATAATTTATCCAAATAATAAAAAACTACTTAATGTTTTTTTTATATATTCTTGTCGGAATTTAATATTGACTTCTCATATTAATATTTACTCATTTCACTGACCAAAATGCCTATGATGCATAAATGTTACTCCTGTAAACTTTATGTCTTATTGATTCTTCATAATGAAGTACTCCTTCTGTTTTAAAATAAGTGCTATTTTAATAAAATTATATTTATTAAAAATTAATAAATATAATATATTATAGTTCATTAAATTATTTTTATTCAATAAATATTTCTTGTAAATTTAATTGAATACTATTAAGAAATTAAAGTATAAGATTATTTTATCGGAAAAAATATATAAAATTAATTGAATAAATATTAAAAAAATATCTTGAATTTCTAAATTACATTTGGCGTATTTTTTATTTTTTTTTGGCTAGACGGAGAGAGTATACATGTGGGGTGGGGTCCCCCTTCTATCATCATATGGCTCATGTTTAATTATGAAAGTTATTGAAGTGCAGTCGGCCCATTTAAATTATAGCCTTCCTTCGTACAAAAATATTACTCCCTCCGTTTCATTTTATATGAATTACTTTGACTTGATACAGACTTTAAGAAAGTAAGGAAGACTTTTGAAACTTGTGGTCTAAAATGAGTCTTAGATGTTTGTGTGGTTGTAAATCATTTTATCAAGGGTAAAATGGATATTTTAAAGTTAAATTGTTACTAAATGTAGAAATGTGTCATTCTTTTTGGGACTGACTAAAAAGGAAAGTGAGTCATATAAAGTGAGACAGAGGAAGTACAAAATTATATTGAACAACGTGGTTAAAAAAAAAGGAAATTTCATAAAAAAGCAGTAGTTTAGGTCTATATTATATAGCTTAACAATAGTTTTAATATTTACATAACATAACAGATTTTTAAGATATAATTTTTTTTAATAATAGATGTATCAATTTCTCAATTTTTTTGATACGCAGATACAATTTTAAAATAACTCTATCAATTTTTTTGGATTACCTGTAATTTTTTCTAATACATAGATATAATTGATTGTATCAACATATTTCAATAGAAAAAAGAAAAGATTTTGCCAGATACATAGATCTGATATAAAAAATACATGTATTTGACATCAAAAAAACTGTTACATGTATATGGTATCATTTTTCCTCAACCTTGCTGCCTCACTCTACCACTTTCTCTCTTTCGACCACCATGTTAGAACCACCTCTGCTGCCAACGAAATCCACTATTGTTTCGGTGAAAACTCATTACTAATGCTGTCCCTCTTCCCCAAACCAATTTTTTACCCAATTGGTAATAGCTTAGCAATAGTGAAAACCCTATTACGAAAACTCCACCATTGGCGGCGGAAGCATGTCCGACATTGACGATGAAGTATAATCAAGTGTAGTGATTAGTGATGATATTCAATCGAAAAATTGACCGGTGATTTCTTTTTTCTTTTTCGGGTTCGTGGATGTGAGATATTAAAAAAATAGGGGAGGTATCGTATGGTATAATTATGGGTAATATAGAAGAGTGAGACTGAGGAAATGTAGAGGGAGGGAACGAGTAATAAGGAGAGATTGGATTTTTTTTTTTTTTTTTTGTGAATACCTTCTAACTGAGAGAAAATTTGATTTTATTTTGGAGATATAAAATATAAGGTGAGTGAGGAGTGTATCTTAATAGGAGAATTTGTCAGAAAAAAAAAAACTCTTGTTGAGTTGTGTAATTTTTTCAAACTATAACTGTGTTGAATAGTTATACTGTCTATATTTGTCTAGTTAACATTATTCTTCTCTTTCCTTTCCATTTTGGTATTCCGATTGTAAATAAGCTCCCAAATAAGTGGATTTTCAGACTGGGGGTTTAGGCATTAGTCCATTACACAAGGCATTAATCCTGTAATTCCTACCAAGTTACTGCCTTCGACTTATCGTTTGGTTTATAGTCTTAAGCATAAAAGTGTACTTGTTTAAATTACTATTTATCTCTCTTAAAAGTTTCACACTAGTAAAAAAATCATTGTTTTTTCATTGAAATTTCTTATTGAAAAATATTCTAGTATATATTGTCACTTATTAGCACTTCACTAATCAAAGCAATAAGGGTGGGTTTAGAATAAAGAGTGTTGGGAAAAAAGTTTAGAAAAAAGAGCAACTAAGTATAATAAACGCTTGTTGTTGTTTTTAAATGTCAAATATTTTGTAAATTAATTTATATTTGATAAAACGACTAATATTTGGGGTAGCATAGATTTTAAAATATAAATACTATAGTCTATTTGGTTAAATTTTTAAGATTAATTTATTTTAAAAAATATTTTTCTCTTTTTAGAAAAGTACTTTTGATGAGCATTAATTGTATATTTGACTAATAAAATTAAAAAGCACTTTTGAATTATAATTAGCGTTTGATCAAATTTTTAAAAAGTGTTTTCCGATTGTATTTTCGAAGTGATCTTCATGCCCCCACTCACCCCCAAATCATCTATTTACAGAAATTGAAGAGGCATAATCCCTAATTTGACGAAATATTCATATACCAAATGGCTTCTAATTAAATGTTGTTGCTTGTAGTTACGTTGTTGTAGCTTGTGGGGACATATATGTCCAAGAATTCACGTGTCAATATGGCAGAAATCCAAATATTTAAATATGCACATGCATGTATGCTCTTCTGCTACAAATAATGAAACAAATATATTCTCTCCGTTTAGTTTTACTTGACCAATTTGAAATTCCTTTTAAGAAAATATTTATTAAAAAATTATTTACTAAATTATAACCTTATTAATAGGAATAGTGTTGAATAATGATAAGTTTCTCATTCATTTACTAAAATGAACAAGTAAAACCAATTTATTAAAGTGATTTATTTTTTTGATATCAGGACCACGAAGAGAGTATATATTATAATATTACCACATTGTACATTCAAGTGGAATTTATTAAATCATGCAAGGAAGTTGATAGGGTGAATTTCTTCTTTTTAAATTATTGATACTTGAAAGGATTAATTATCGAAAGGGGCTATAAGCCTAAAACAGCCATGGTTAGGGAAGGGAACAGTTATAGTGCCTTAACAGTTATAGTCCCTTCGAGTTCGGGAACATCCGATAAAAAAAAATAGGGAAGGGAACAGTTATAAACAAAGTATTCAACTTAAAGTGGAGGGTTGTAGTCATGATTTATACATGATACCTTTCTTTAGTATAATAATTGTTAGAAGTGATAAACTTCTGATAATGCTAATCAAGAAAGAATTACGTGTAAATAGACTTTTTTTTTTTAATCAAAGGTTGCCCGATGGGCATTTATTAAAATAAAAGTAATATCTGTACAACCCAAGCTAAACAAAACAAAATGGCCCAATTCACTCGGGTCAGGCCCAAACACAAAACAGCAAAAAGGAAAAGTGGAAATTAGGAAAGTGGGAAAAGAGCAATCAGCTCAGTTCTAGAGGATTCTTTGGCAGAACCTTTCGAACTCGCCTCTTCCTCTTCTTCTTTGAGCTCATCAAGCTGGCTTTGCCATGGTTGTGATGTTGAGCTGATTCAGCAAAATAGGAAAAATACCAGTGTGGTATAGCTCCAGCAAAGAAAAGTGGAGACAGTGGAGGTGGAGAGACGAAGCTCTGCAGTCATCCCGCCTTGTCGCCGGAGCTTTTTAAGTTCCAACCGGCATGACAGAAGCAAACAGTAGGTTCGTTCAATCTCCCCCCCCCCCCCCCCCCCCCCACACACATCTACCCCTTTTCTTATTAGAGATATATACACTGAATAATGCCCCTTGTCTCTTAACATATGCTCCTTTGAATGCTGACAATGAAGCGACTCTTCTCCGGTGGTCCGTCCGAGTCGGAAACCATGAGGCCTCTATACCAGGTAAGAACTGGAGCTCCAAATTGCTACACTTTAGGCTCTCTAAGTTGATCCCAAATCCGAGAATTATTAACCCTTTCCTTTGTGATTTGTGCTTGCTAGTTGAAACGTTGGGTCGATTCCATCACAAGACATCCAAAAATTCTCACTGGATGCTATGGTATCGATATCCAAGCGAAGGTCTTCTTCAGATTTCATCTAGTTGAAGCATAAAGGGAAACAAAGGTGGCAGGTAACAATATCATCTTAAAGTCAACTAGGAGAGTTATAATGATATCCTAAATCTCAACTTTTCCCCTTGTACCCTCGTCCCAAGAGAATGAACCTGCTGAGAGATTAATACCACTCTTGACACTCAAATACCGAGAGGATCCATTAAAATTTAGCATACCTGAGGGTGGAAAATCAACTGCTGGGGTTTGATTATGAAAGACTGGACCTAGAACCTCCTTAATGTTGTTGGATAATGATGTGAGGTTCAAAAAGGTCTTTGCAAGGATGTAGTAGTGGACTAGTTGTTGGTTATCTCTGTTACTCTTTGTTTCTGAAATCTTAGTCTAGGAACTTGTATCTTGTCAATGTTTAGGAGTTTTTTGGCTCCTGTAGGAAGATCTTGATGGTGTTGATAGTGAAAAATGCCTGCAAAAAAGAAAATATAGTTAGCTAGAAAATCTGCAACTTGGTTGCCTTCTCTCAGAGTGTGTTCTATCTGAATGTCTCCTTTATTTCTCCACTCCTTGATATTTCTAACTTCCATGCTTATACTCCAAGGAACTTTCCATTCACCATCTAAAATCCGCTTCATGACTAGAGAATCTGTTTCCAGAATTAGAGGCAGAAATTGGTTTCTCACACAGTGCTCTATTCCCTTTTCAATAGCCTTGGCCTTTGCACACAGGCTAGTGGTATTTGCCATTCTGCTGGTGGTAGCATGCACAAAATCTCCATTGTGGTTTCTTATGCAGAAAGCCCAAGAGGCAGGGACTGGGTTGCCTTTGGAAGACCCATCTGAATTGCATTTATACCAACCATTAGGAGGGAACCTCCAGCCTATGGCCTTGCAGATTACTTGAGAAACATAGCGTTCCAAGTACTGCACAATCATGGGCCATTAGTGTGGTATCATATTCAACCAAGGAAATTTTACCTTAGCCAAAAGGAGAAGATTCCTATCAATTTCGTACACTATTTTGTGCCTAGACATGCTTCCCTCATGTATGGTAGTATTCCTCCACCTCCAAATTTGCCATAGGATGATAGCAGGGGCTGCTCTAATCAGAGGTTTTAACTTGTGCCCACACTTGAGTTTCCACCATTTTAAAATGGTTTGTCTAAGTTGTATAAAAGGGCCATGTATACCTGCAGCATTGGTGTATCTTTTCCAGACCCAATCAGTCACTTCACCGGTTAGAAATAGATGTTCTATAGTCTCTTATTTAGGTTGAGAGCAACACCTACACCTGGAGACTATAGATATACCACATCTTGCAACAATGTCGTCCACAGGGATTTTATTCTTCCAGATCCTCCATAAACAAAAGGAAATTTTAAAGGGGAGTCCTTTGACCCATATTTTTTTTAGCACCCAAGATTTGTATGCTCTATTCCTCACCACTTCCCAAGCTGTTTTAACTGAAAATTGACCACTAGGTGTAAGCATCCACCAAGGCTTTTCACTCTCTTGTGAATGAGCATTTCTGGGTAGTGAAGTAGTGACATGATGAACCAACTCTTGGGGTAAATTCTATGTTAGGAAGTCCTCAATCCAGTATCCTTGCTGCATTGCATCACTAACATCATCAATAGCCCAGTTTACAGGAAATTCTGGAGGTATGACATTTGTCAGGGCTCCCAGCCTTGTCCAGTTGTCATGCCAGAAGTTAGCACCACCATTCCTAGGCTCCCACCATATAGCATGTTCAATAGCATCTCTAGCTTCCAACATCATCTTCCAAAGTTGAGACCCACCTTTCCATTGGACTAGGGTAGGGATTTGCTTCTTGCAATACTTGTTCCACATAAATGTGGACCATAGAGTGCCTGAAGTTCTGAATTTCCACCATAGTTTTGCAAAAAGAACCTTTGAAATATCAAAAAGTGATCTGAAGCCCAGTCCACCCTCTTCTCTCGGAAGACACAATTTAAGCCATGGGGACCAATGTCTACTCTTCCCTTCTTCCTTGTTACTCCAGAAGAACCTAGAGAAAATTCTATGAATCTTATTGATGGTGAATTTAGTAGGAGCCATGGCAGACAAAAGGTATAAAGGCATGCTCTGCAGAACACTATTGATCAGAATAGCTTTACCTCCAAAAGATAATAACTTGCTTTTCCAGCTCTGTAATCTATCTTTGATCTTTTTGATAAGATCATTATAGTAGACCTTTTTCTTCCTAGTATGAAATATTGGACATTCCAAATATTTGAAGGGGAATGTACGTCTGTTAAAACCAGAAATAGTTGCCACTTCCTGTGCCAAAGCTAAGGCACTGTTTCTGTGCATATAGAAGACACTTTTCTCAGAGTTAACTAGCTGACCTGAGGCCTGTTCATAATCCTTCACTGTGTCCATGGTCATTTGCAGAGAGTTATTTTCTGCTGAGGCAAAGATAATGGTGTCATCAGCATAGGATAGATGATTCAGTTTCCCACTCCATTTAGGCAAACCAAAACTCTGATAAGAGTCATTTTCTAACAAATTGTTCAAATCCCTTGAAAGTACTTCTGCTGATAAGACAAAAAGGGCTGGAGATAGAGGATCCCCTTGTTTCACTCCTCTAGAAGAGTGGAAGAAACCATGGGTCTGACCATTGAACAATATAGAATACCAGTTGTTGGCTATGAGTCTCTATATAATGTCAATAAATATCTCAGCAAATCCCATCCTTCTAAGCACCTTAGAGAGATATAGCCAGGACACTCTGTCATAAGCTTTGGCCATGTCTAGTTTTATAATTACATTAGCAGGTTTACCCCTTTTTCTAATATCAGTCACTATCTCTTGTGTGAGCAAAACATTCTCAATGATACATCTTCCCTTCACAAAGCCAGACTGATTGCTGGAGATTAGTCTAGGAAGTATGTCTTCTAGTCTATCATGTACCACCCTAGAGATAACTTTATTAATAAAGTTACTAAGACTAATAGGTCTTAGATCTGCAAAAGTCTCAGGGGTTGCCTTCTTGGGGAGAAGGACTAAGTTTGTATGAGTGATATTCTTTGGTAAAGTGTGACCTTCAAAAAAGGCTTTCACTATATCAAAGACATCCTCACTAATTATCTCCCGACAAGTCTGAAAGAAAATGCCTGACATACCATCAGGGCTACAAGCACTCTCCCCATTTAGTTTGAACACAGCTAACTTCTTCCAACTCTGGGATCTGACACAATGCTGCATTGTCTTCTGTGTTGATCATAGAAGGGATGTGATTAAGGATGGAAAAGTCTGTACCCTCAAGTCCTTGTCTGAATTGGTTCTGATAAAAAAGAATAGCTTCCTCCACCATTGAGTTGTTGTCCTCCAGCCAGACTCCACTACTGTTTTGGATCCTTTTAATTTGCAACCTTTTTCTCCTGCCTTTTACTAAATTGTGAAAGAAACTAGTGTTCTTGTCTCCTTTAGAGAACCATGTAATGCCAGCCTTTTGCCTCCATAATTCCTCTTCATAGTGTAGGTACTGTTTTAAGGCTGCCTGAGCCTGTTGCAAAACCATCCTATTATCTGGAGGGTCTTCTTCAAAAACCTGTTCCTTCAGCCTAACTATTTCCTCTCTGATGCTCAGTAGTTGGAAAATATCCCCAAAAGTGTTCTTGCTCCAAATGGACATGGCCTTTTTTACATTTTTAAGCTTGTGCTTAAACTTATAAAAACAATTTCCTGTTTCTTCAGTCTTCCAATTCTCTTTCACAGTATTGATGGAACTCTCTTGCTGATGTTGCTAGTTATCGCCTGGGGATCATTATCTGATCCAATGCTGGATGAGCCTTCTAAAGAATGATTCTTTTTTTGTTCCTGCTCCATGTATTCCTCTTCTTGTTTGATTTCTCCATCTTCCTTTTCTTCTTCTGCTCTGTCACCCCATTTCTGACCATGCTTCTCAGAGAATGCATCTTTAACCCATTCTTTTGTTTGTTGTGGTCCCTCTTTATTAGCTTGTCCTGCTTCCTTATCCAGTGGATCAAAGGTGTTCTGAAGGTGGAGATGTTCTGCTTGTGGTGCATCTTTTAAAATTTTAAGTCTTTTAAAATTCTTTCACGATTCCATTTAAACCTCAAATATATTTATTCTTATAAAATTAGTTTTGTTATTATTTATCTTTTTTACTTCTTTATTTGTTTGGGGTAGTTTCTACTTTTATTTTGAGACTTGTAATATTATGTAGTTTTTACTTGCTTAAACTTGGTCGAAGGATTAATTATTCATAATTAGTTAGCTTTCTTTACTATAATTTCTCTCTTCTTGCTTATCTAATAACTTTGCTATGATTAATTGCCTAATTATCTAGAATTGTGTTAATTAGGTAATAATCAAGTTTTTATTTAGTTTTACTCATCGATTTTAAATAACTAATAAATAAGTTTGAATGTTTGATCACTTAGTTTCTTATTTATCCGACAATAATTTACGCCTATTTCTTTTAAAATAAAGGTTCTTCTATGTTTAAATCACCTAGTAAGAACCAAGTTATATTATTGAACTTGCATAGATTTAACTATTGATCAAATTTGCATGTTTAACCACTTTTATCACCTAGATTTATGTTTATTAGATAATAATTTATTTCTAGTTTATTTATTAGTTTTAAAATAAAGATTCCTACGTGTAATCACATATTTATTTAGATTCGCATGTAAATGAGTAACTTATTTAATTAGTGAATGAATTGGTATGTTTAATTACTTATCACATATTTAGATTAATAAGTAAAAATCGTGCTTAATTTATTTACTTATCTTAAAATAAGTTTATATGCTTATCACATAGCTAATTTAGCTTAATAAAATCAATCGACCTTTTGTTTATAACATATTCCCCACATAATAATGAATCCGGTAGGGACCCACATTTGTGGACCTCGAAAGGTGCTTAACACCTTCCTTTCGAGGTAACTTGAACCCTTACTCGATTCTCTGGTGACATAGACCCTAAAATTAATCGTAGTTAGTTAGTATGGTGCCTTAACGCGCTTTTAATTCATTAGGTGGTGACTCTTCACCCTCTTTTTATCCTAAAGAGAGTTGTCACGTCGATGGCCCGCTTTTCGCGAGAAAAATGGGGCGCGACACTTATCATGCTGTGTTGAACTGTAACACCAAGACTGTGGCTCTAGAGATTCTGGGTAGGGATAGACTTGAGTGAGAAGGTGTGTACAGGCCTAAACCAGTTAAGATAATATCGTTTGTTCGGGCTAGGAAGCTAGTGGAGAGGGGGTGTCTAGCCTTCTTGGCTCATCTCCAGGATGATAGTGTGGAGTCTCCGCCTATTGAGTCAGTTCCAGTGGTTTCTGAATTCTTAGAGGTGTTTCAAGCGGACTTGCATAGTATGCCTCCGGACAAAGATATAGATTTTTGTATTGATTTGGAGCCACCTAGTTTGTCGGGCGTCCATCCGGTATTCCATGTATCCATGCTTAAGCGATACCATGGGGATGGGGAGTACATCATCAAGTGGGATGAGGTACTTTTCAATAAGGATCTTCGTTATGAGGAAGAACCAATTTTGATTCTTGCTCGGGATGTCCGGAGGTTGAGGACAAAGGTGATCGATATGGTGAAGGTTCAGTTGAAGCATCGTCCGGTTGAGGAAGCCACTTGGGAAACCGAGAAAGACATGCGAGACAAGTACCCTCAACTGTTTGAGGATTGAGGTACTACACTTTCCCCCTTTTATTTTCGTAATTTTGGGTTTGATCGTTCAGGGACGAACGATGGGTAAATTGATATCTATTGTAATGACCGGGTTCGTCATTACGGGTAGTCCAATCGTGCCAAGTTTTAGAGTTAGAAAACTCCGGGTTTGGGAGTTTGAAATTCTGGGCTAGGCTAGTCTCGACCAATTTTGGAGCGAGGTAGAGTCTAGGAAAATCTGGGTAAGGATTGGTTTATGTGTCTTGTTTTGAGCTAGTTTTCCACGTGGCCAAGACGTAAAGGAGTTCGGGGGACTTTTCAGAATCGAATTTGGGTAAGTAGAACTCCCGGAATCGCGTTTGACATGAAGAGGTTATTTCGGATCATCGGGGAAAGCAAGTGTGTTGTAAAATATCCAAGACTGGGAGATTTCTTAACATTCTGTTCGTGACAAGTGCAATGCTCCGCGGTAGCGACCTCAGCTATAGCGGTGGAAAATACCGCTATAGCGGTGGTCAAGGCGGTCAACACCCACTTAAGACCGCTATAGCGGAAGTCGTCCACTATAGCGGGACTGCTGTAGCAGAGCAGGGACCGCTATAGCGGGCTGACGAGTTTTTAATACAGAAACTTCCCCAAAATAGTTCAGTTTTCTACAACTCGTTTGGGAGAAGAACTAGGGCGATTTCAGGCGATTTCCCTAATTTTTCCATCAAATTTCTTCCCTAAGGTAAAGTTTCTACTCCCCAATCTTTGTACTACATTTTCTATGCGGTAGAATTGCTAGGAGGGAACTTGTGGGGAGGTTGGAATAACCTAGGAATGGTAGAATCCGGGAAAGAAAGGGGATTCCAAGCATGAATGTTCTTGGGCATTGTTAAAAGTATATTTTTATGATCATAGGTTGTTTAATTCTCTATTTTTATCCGTAAAAATGGTAGAAGTAGGTGAATTAACGGCGGAAAAGCCCAGAAAAGGGTGGGATGATCATGGGTGGCCTGGGGTTTGGGGATTCGGTGTAATCCGGGTATTGTGCAGGCCTTGTGTGTTAATTGTATGTACTTGTGTGTTATTTTAGACCAAGAACGTGAAAGGAATCCAGAACACGGGAAAGCTCGGGTTGAATAGAGCTTGGATCATTTCGAGGTAGGTGATGGCTTACGATTCCTGTGAATGTTGTATATTCTTGTGCTCATATCTAAGTGATTGTATGAATTACATTGCTTAAGAAAGTTGTGTAGAATGTCTAAGGTTACTGCTTTACAGTCTGTGATTTGAACGGTATTTGCTTGTTGGTTTACAAGGTGTTTGTTCATGCATTTAACTGTGGATTATTGACATTCAGTTGGCTTGGGTACTATGCCTGGTACGGGTATAACAAATGGTTGGCACGGGTACCACGCCTGGTACGGGTATAACAAATGGTTCGCACGGGTACCACGCCTGGTACGGGTTTACTTTTGCTGCATCATTACATTGTTATTATTGTATTGCATTGATTGATGTTGGTTCTGTGAGTGGACCGGGCTGCTTATTGAAATGTTTTATTGGTTTGGCGATCCTTGAGAGGCCGGGGAAATTCTGGTTAACTGTTATGTCGGTCTTGGTTTAGGCTGGGTTGATTCAAGGTACATTTATGTAGTCAAGAGGGGATCCCAGGGTGGGTCCGGGCTAGACGGAAGGTTATAGTTAATGGTATATGATTGTGGCTTAGAGTTAGGTGGTGGATTTCATGCGGGAACAGGCTAAGTAGAGACCGGTAGTCTAAGTGTGTCTGTGGCTATTTATGCATATTTTCCATACCTTATACTTGATATTGTTGTACTATTATACAATGTTTATTTGGAAACTGGCTGATGATCCTACCAGTACACAGTGGTGGTGTACTGATACTAAGGGTGGCAACGGAACCGGGAGGTACCGGTACCGGTTCCGGACCGTCCCGGTTCATTTACCGGTCCGGTTCCGGTCCGGTGTACTCCGGTTTCGTCCGGTTGAGGGTGGGACGGAAGGGGTAACGGGACGGAAGGGGGTTGGTTACCGGATCGTCCCGGTCCGGTCCGTCCCGGTACCGGTCCGGTTCGATCCGGTTGGTTTTCAAATTTTTTTTTTTTTTTTTTTTTTTAAAGTAGCCGTTGGGTAGCCGTTGGCAACGGCCAGTGGGGCCCACCCAACGGCTATAACAGCCAAACCCCCCCCCAAAACACCCCCCTACCCCCCAAACTTTTTTTAATACCCCAAAGTTTTTAAAAATACATTTTAGTCCTAAATTTTAACTATAAAAACCCCCCACCCCTTCATTATTTATTACACCAAATTTCTTCTTCTTCATCTACTCTCTCAACTCTCAATCTTCTACTCTTCTACTCTCTATTCTCTAATAGTCTCTATTAAATTGTTAATTTTATTTGTTGGATTATTTTGGAGCAATTTTCAAGCTTCAAGTTTCATCTATCAATTTCGGCTTTTGGTTATACACGTCTGTTTTTACGCAGACGTTTGGTACATTCGTTCCAACTTTCATCTCTTTTACTTGTTTATTTTTTTGCATTTAATTTTTGTATTTATTTATTTGCTTACTTTTAATATTTTACAATGGAATCCGGTGATAAAAATGTTGGCAAGGGTAAAAGTTCATTTTTTGGTAGGGTAGGTAATGCACTAACCGGAAAAACTAAAGTCGATAGTTCTTCTAAATCCCAATCTAAAACTAGACAACAACCTTAATTAAGAATAAATACGGATGATTTTACACATGTTGATGAAACTCCTTTTAATATTGATAGAAATACTCAATTAGATCATGAATTTTTACAGACAAGGTTTGGTAATTTTAATGAAGAGCTAGATGAAGAAGTAGAATATGATAATGAATATGATGGTAATGATACTTATGATGATGATGAAATAGAGCCGCCTACGGCTACTAGTCCCACTCCTGCTCCCGCTCCCACTCCCCCTCCCCCTGTACATCCTACTAGGGCTAAGCCAAAGGCTGAACGTCCTAAAAAATCTGTTGTGTGGCAATTTATGATTCAAAGTGATGATAAAACTAAAGCTATTTGTAAAGTATGTAAATATATTTTGAATCATAAAACTACGGGAAAGTCGGGTGGGACGGGACATTTAAGAAATCATTTAATGGGATGTTGTAAAAATAAATTTTTGCAAGCTCAGGCTATAGCCGATGCAAAAAAATATGGTACTCCCCTTCCCGATTCATCTGTAGGAGTAGGGGCCTCTAACATGATCCAATCACAGTTAAACCCTTCTAATGTTTCTGGCCCTAGTACACATCGTAGTTATAGTAGAGAAAGAGATCTTGAAGAATTAGCTAAAATGATTGTTCTTTGTGGCTTGCCTTTTAGTTTTGCTGAAAATCCCGGTTGTGTTCATTATATTCAAATAGTGTATAATCCTTCTTTCACAGGTTTTTCAAGAAATACTATTAAAAAAGCTATTTTTGATTATCAAGGACAACATGTACAATATCTTCGTTGTTTATTTAACTATAATACTTGTAGAATGGCTATCACTTCTGATATGGGTCGTAGTCCTAATGGTAACGATTATTTCACTATTACTGGTCATTGGATTGATGAATTTTGGAACATGCAAAAAAGAATTTTAGGTTATAAATGTTGTGAAATGCTGAAAACCGGTAGTTACATAGCTCAAACTATTGTAGATGTTTTAGAATTTTATGGAATTTGTAATAAAGTAATTAGTGTCACCCTTGATAATGCTTCTAATAATACAAATGCTGTTGATAAACTAAAACCGGCAATTTGCCCTATTTATATTGACGGTTTTCATATTAGGTGTGCTGCACACATATATAATTTAATTGTTAGAGATGGTGCATATTCAAATCCTTTTGTGTAAACACATGCCGAAGGCTGCAATGGTCTGTGAACACTTCACACTTGACACCATAGAGGTAGTGTCTCCAGATCTTAAGTGCAAATACCATCGCTGCCAACTCCAAATTATGATTTGGGTAGTTCTTCTCATGAGGCTTCAATTGTCTCGAAGCGTAAACTATGACATTCCTATCCTGCATGAACACAACACTCAAACCCAAATGTAATACATCATAAAATACAATGAAGTCCTTACCTTCAACCGGCAATGAGAGAATAAGAGTTGTAGTCAGAAGTGTCTTGAGCTTTTAAAAACTCTCTTCACACTTGTCAAACCAAACAAATGGAACCTCTTTCTAGGTCAATCGTGTCAAGTGTATAGCAATGAAAGCAAAGTTATTGACAAACCTCTGATAATAACCCGCAAGACCCACAAAACTCCTAACCTCAGTCACAGAGCTAGGCCAGACCCAACTCTTAACTGCCTCAATCTTTTGGGGATCCACCATCACCCTTTTTTCAGGAAATCACATGCCCTAAGAAAGCAATTGAAGACAACCAAAATTCAAACTTTGAAAACTTGGCATACAGTTTCTGGTGCCTCAATATCCTCAGAACAATGTGAAGATGCTCTGCATGCTCTTTCTTACTCTTGGAGTAAATCAGAATAACATCTATAAACATAATCACAAAGGAGTCCAAAAACAACTTGAAGACGCCATTCATCAAACTCATATATCCTGTCGGCGCATTGGTCAACCCAAATGACATTAACAGGAACTCATAATGCCCATAACGAGTCTGGAACATCGTCTTAGGTATATCCTCAGGCCTAATCCTTAGCTGTAAAACCTTGACCTTAAGTAAATTTTTGAAAACACCGAAGCACCCTGTAACTGATCAAAAAGGTCATTTATGCAGGATAAAGGATACTTATTTTGGATGGTGACCTTGTTCAATTGCCTGTAGTATATACACATCCTCATACTACCATCCTTCTTTTTCACAAACAAGACCGGAGCACCCCAAGGTGAAGCATTGGGACAAATAAATCCTTTATCTAGAAGTTCTTAAAGTTGAGTCTTAAGTTCCCTCAACTCTGTCAGAGCCATATGATAAGGAGGGATAGATATTGGGCGAGTGCCCAGCTCCAAATCTATACAGAAGTCAATGTCCCTTTCCGGAGGCATGCCAGGCAAATCTGCCAGAAATACCTCCTGAAATTCAGAAACCACCGGGATGGATTCAATTGAAGGAAACTCCATACTAACATCCCAGAAGTGAGCCAAGAAGGCTGAACAACCTTTCCCCACTAGTTTCCTAGCCCGAACAAAGGATATAATCTTCACCAACTTAGGCCTGTACACACCCTTCCACTCTTGTCTATCCTTACCCGGAATATCTAGAGTTATTGTCTTAGAATTATAGTTTAACACATCATGATATGGAGACAGCCAAGTCATACCTAAAATAATATCAAAATCAAGCATATCAAAAATAACCAAATCTACCCAAGTCTGAAATCCATAAACACCACAGAGCAAGTATGATACACATGGGTTACTACTACAGACTCTTTAACTGGGGTAGAAACATGAATAGGGGAATCAAGAACATCACAAATCAAATCCAGACCCAAGGCAAATTTAATAGATACATATGAATATGTGGAACCCGAATGAAATAAGACAGAAGCCATTTGGCCATAGACTAGAATTGTACATGTTATCACAACACACGATACCTTAGCCTCAAATTTCCTCAAGAACGCAAACAATAGTCTTTGTCATCAATCCGGGTAACCTCTCTGACTGACTGCGCCACTCCCCTTCCTGCATCACTATTTCCTCTATTTCCACGGCCTCTCTAAAAATTCCCTTGCCCATCATGTGGGCGCCACCTGCCATGTCCACCTCCACCTGTTAGAACTACAGCCTTAGTCCAATGTTTCACCTGATTTCCTGTCTGTGTGAGAGGGCATTCCCTCTTGAAATAACCCAAATAACCATAATAAAAACACCCACGATCAAGAGAGGGCTTGCTGGCAAAAGAATAAGAATACCCCTGGTCTCTAGGAGCTAAAAACTGTTGATTGGCCCCTGAATGATCACCCGCAGAAGCTGGCAAGGCTCACTGAATAGGGAGAGATGAATAGACCTGCTGACTAGGACCCCTAGAGTAAGAACCACTGAAACTACCATCATTCTGGGACTTTTTAGCTAACAACTTAGTCTGCCCAGCCTGTGTGACCCCCTCTAAATTCTTCACATAGTTAGTCACCTCATTAAAGCTCTTCCCTACCGAAGTCATATAAACAGATAAAACCTGCAACTCAGTATTCAGACCCTTAACATACAGTGGAATACTCTCTTCCTCAGTCACATAGGTTGGGTAGCATAACGGGACAAGGCATGAAACTTAGCCTCATAATCTGAAATAGATATATTGCTCTGCTCAAGGGATATAAACTCATCCTTCTTGTGATCTCTCAGAGTGTGAGGTACATATTTCTCCAAAAACAGGGCATAAAACTGAGCCCAAGTCATCGAAGGTGAGGCTGAAGATCGACACTCTACATGAGCCCTCCACCACTTCTTAGCATCACCCTACAGCTGAAAAGTAACAAACTCCAGCCCATGCTGCTGTAAAATACCCGACTGGTGCAACCTTTCATATTAATCCAGAATAAACTCAAAGGCATCCTCCTTCTCTGTACCAAGAAACCACAGAGGTTTCAACTTCAAGAACTTGGTCAACAGCTCATGCTCAATCCTTGTCATAACAGGGTCTAGCATCAGACTGAAGAATGCATCAGTACCTGATGCTCTATACATTCTAGGAGCTACAGTTGGATGAGTGCCCAGAACCTGATTCGCTGGCACGGTGGGAGTGGATCCAGTACCTGCTAGCCTGATCAAGAATGCTAACACCTGATGAATTACCTTAGAAAACATAGGGGGAAAACCTGCACCTCCGACCGGTGCCGCCACCTCCTGTTCTGCGCCCTCGTCATGCACAACCTCAACCTCTTCCTCAATAGGATCCTGGGGTGGGGGAGGGGTCGCTGCTCTTGGCTCAGCCAATGCCTGAGTTCCACCTCTGGCGAGTGTGGCTCTTCCTCTGCCCCTGCCCCTTCCCTTTCTTTCCCTTCTAGCCACCGGTCCCATAGCTGAAGATGCTGCTCTTGCTCTATTTCATTTAACAATGCAACTCTGGTCTACACAAGAACCATTCCAGCATTTAAACATAGTAACTCGGCCACTCATGGACCAATAGAAAGTAAATAGATCACAACAATTAACCCAGTTTACTCGTGAAACCAATATAAAGAAGAATAAACAAACATGTACTAGGCGTAGTACCCGAGCCAATCATTATAGAACCTGTACCAAGTGTGGTACTTAATCCAACCGATAGATATTCCATACTAGGTATGTTATTCAAGCCAACAGAAGAAAATCATATATATCATACTGTAATGACCTGTTCTGTCATTACTGAAAATATCTGGGATCAAGGCAGGTACCTCTCATTTGTAATAAGAGTAAGGATTAATTCTTTAGTATGAGAGTACATTTGGTATGTACTAAGGTCATACAATAATCCTAGCACAAAGTTAAGTTGAAAGTTTCCTTACCGATTTAGTTTCGGGCTAAGTTCAAACTAGGGTCAACTTCAAATGTGCTTTCCTCCTAGAATATAAGAAGTTAGGGGTCCCAATACCCACCAAATTAAAGATATGTAAGTCTTCATTCCAATGCTTCTGACTGTTTGTCAATTCGCTTCCCAAGTAAAAAATTATGACTATTTTACTGAAGACTGTCCGTGCTAAAAAATTGAGTCCACTGTAGAGGGATTTAGGTCACTATAGCGGTACCGCCATAGCGGTTGGTAGTCTTCTATAGCGGAATGATGGAACCTGAAAGCCCAGAAATGGATTTTATAATCCCATTCTCCCTTCTTTAGTCAAAAACAGATGAGGGTTGCGCCAAAAACCCTCTGAGGCTTCTCCAAAGCTTGGGAGCCATAGGGAGGAGGGATTCCGGATGAAAGAACATGAAACCATGGATTTCGGACCTGTCATCCATCAAGGAATGCCTTTACGGAGCCAGAAATTGTATCGTGCAGCTGCTTGGCGTCCAGGTAGGCTAGGTTTTTTGTTGAGTAGACTTTTGACCTGTTTTCATTTCCTATTTATTGTGTAGAATGAAAGGGAGAATCCATGTCTAGGCCTTCAGGCACGGAGTCTAGAGGAAGATTGTTGGGTTGTTTGGTTGAACTGGAAATAGTAGATTTGTTACAGTGCTTTATGATATTCTGGGTGTATACTTATTTGGTATGGTTTTGCTAATGAAATTTAGGGACTAGTATGTCGGGAAGGTTTGGGGAACCAAAAAGGGTTAGTAATTAACTAATGTGCAAGGAACGGAAGTTCCAGAAAATGAATTGGTATAATTAGAATATCGTAATGGCTGTGTTTCTAAGACTATGGGAGGTTTCCCCATGTTGTATCTCGGTCCTAGGAGGAGGTTCAGGAATAAAGGTATCTAATGGCAATTTTAAAGGGGTGATTCGGGGTTAGTCTCCGGACGGGATTTAACGGTTCATAGTGTACCTAGAATTGGGTAGGTGATGGTTATTGCTTCCTCTATGCACTGTATGTTTATGTACTTTGGTCTAAGTAATTGTCTGATGTTTGCATTGCTTAGGGAATGATTTAGTAATGTCTAAAGGTCATGTTTAACAGTCTTGTGAATTGAACTGTGTATTTTGCTTGTTGGTTTACAAGTTGATTGTTCATTGTTTGTGACTGTGGATTGGTTTGACATTCGATTGGTCCGGGTACCATGCCTGATATGAAAATACTAACGGTTGACTCGGCTACCACACCTGGTATGGATTTATTTTATTATATTGTTGCATCTTTATTAATGATTCTCTGAGTGAACCGGGTTGTGTTTATGAATTATGTTCTTGCATTTTTAGTCCTTGAGAGGCCGGGTTATTATGTTGGTTATTAGTTTGGTCTTGGTGTAGGCCGGGTTATTATATTGGTTATTAGTTTGGTCTTGGTGTAGACCGGGTTATTATATTGATTATTAGTTTGGTCTTAGTGTAGGCTGGGTTATTAGTTTGGTCTTGGTGTAGGACGGGTTATTATATTGGTTATTAGTTTAGTCTTGATGTAGACTGGGTTATTATGTTGGTTATTAGTTTGGTCTTGGTGTAGGCCGAGTTATTATATTAGTTATTAAGTTAGTCTTGGTGTAGACCGAGTTATTATGTTGGTTATTAATTTGGTCTTGGTGTAGGATGGGTTATTATATTAGTTATTAGTTTGGTCTTGGTGTAGGCCGGGTTATTATATTGGTTATTAGTTTGGTCTTGGTGTAGACTGAGTTATTATGTTGGTTATTAGTTTGATCTTGGTGTAGACCGGGTTATTAGTTTGGTCTTGGTGTAGGCCAGGTTATTATATTGGTTATTAGTTTGTTCTTGGTGTATACCGAGTTATTATGTTGGTTATTAGTTTGGTCTTGGTGTTGACCGGGTTAATATATTAATTATTAGTTGGTCTTGGTGTAGACTGGGTTACTATGTTGGTTATTAGTTTGGTCTTGGTGTAGACCGGATTATTATGTTGGTTATTAGTTTGGTCTTGGTGTAGACTGGGTTATTATGTTGATTATTAGTTGGTCTTGGTGTAGACCGGGTTTGCCATGTTAACACCTAGATGTGTTAGGGGGATCCGGGTGGGTTCAAATTATGTAAAAGAGGTTATAAGTTCACAAATTGTTGTCATTAAGTGTACTAATGGCGGTCAGGAATTATTATGGTTATTAAGCTAAGGGTGGGTCTTGGTGTAGACCGGGGGAGTCTGTTGAATACTTAGGTGTGGATGGGGGATCCTTGGAGGGTCCGTGTAAACCCCGTACAGCGTATCCAGCTATCCAAGATGAAAACTTCAGAAAAATCCAAGTTCCAGGAACCACGGGTCAAGTCCACGAGTCGTGTCCACGAGTCGTGGGAATGACTCGAGATTCCAGTCCTTCCGACCAACCTCAGTACTGACCATAACGAGTCACTTCCATGACTCATAGAAGTTTCTACGAGTCGTACTGTTGACTCGTGGAAGTCGATCAGAGATCAGACAAACTCCCCTGAGTTCCACGATTAGGTTCTATGACTCGTGGAAGTTTTCATGAGTCATCCTGTTGAACCGTAGAAAGTTCCATGCAGGTTGAATTTTGGACAGCTTCTACGACTAGCAGTCCACGAGTCATGGAAAAGTCTATGATTCGTAGACTCCACTCGTGGTCACTGAAGTTGACCAAATTTCCAGCTTTCTTTTAATTAAATCCTAGGGGTACTTTGGTCATTTCCCACCCAATTATGAATTAAGTGAAGTCGTTTTGACTACTTTTAGAAGGGTTTTCACCCATATTACCCTAAGTCTATCCTAAGCATCTCATTCTTCACCCAAAAGGGAAATTCTTCTTTCAAGCTCAAGTCTCAAGCTCCAAGTCAAGTCTCCAAAAAAATTTCCAATCAAGTGGGTAATCCTCCACCAAGGTATGTGGGTCTTTAGCAGTGGGTTCATTTCACCCTTGTGTCCAAAATACCCAATTCTTATATTGAAATATGAGCTTATGAAATTAGGATTTTGATCTAAATTGGGGAAAGTTTATGAAATCAGTTCCTATGTTTAAATTCATGGTTTCTTATTGATTTCTCATGATTTGATTATGATTTTCTTATTGATTTTGAAAGCCCAAGCATGAAAGTAGATTTCTAGCATAAACCCATGAATTTGCATATTTTCAAGAGAAACTTGGCATGATTAGATATCATGGCCTTTATGTATTTATGAAATTACATGCCTAATTCTTTAAGTATGAATTTAGAAAGAAAAGCATGTTTTTGAATTATGGCTATGCTAAGCTTTACGAACTATGATAAGAAAGTTGCATGATACCCGATGTGTTTTCATGCTTATGAATAAGATTTGGCATGAGAGTATGCCTTTATGATTATGAGCTACACGTGCATCTTTTGGGAGTAGTATTTAGCACCGAGAGGACAGGGTGAGAGTACCCTTAGTCCCATAAACTACGTTGCCAGAGTAGGTCATGATATGATATGATATGTGCCTTAAAGGCTTATGAGAGTGGATCCACGTCTTTATGTATGGTGTCCTTTCCTTAGCGGGGCATAGGACAACTTTGCCAACTAGGATTATATAGTTGGATATGGTGGCTTGTTCCTTGGCAGGGTTCAAAGTCAGCTTTGCTAACTGGGGTTATACAGTTAGATTCCACGTAGCTCACGTGGTCTCATGTCGGTTATAAGAAACTCCCGTATGTCATGATTTCAAGTTTTCTAAGCTTTATGAACTTTTCATGAACTATCACCTTGAAGTTGGCTTTTGCCTTATGATTTAGTTTTTCATATTGATATCTTTTCATGATATTTCATTATGCACGAATTATGTTCGAAGTACATTTTTAAGGCATGTTTTCCTTACATATGCATCGCTCATATATTTAGTACATTCCATAGTACTAACGCATATTGCGCTGCATCCTTTTATGATGCAGACTCAGGTACTCCTTCACAGCTTCGTGGCTAGAGTCTCAGGCCACATCCTTGGTCAGCCGTGGTGAGTCCTCATGGTTCGAGGACTAGTTATGATTTTCCTTATGTTAGCTTCACTTATATACTCCGAGTTAGCTAGGGTCTTGTCCTAGCAACTTTTATTGTTATGACTAGAGGCTCTTAGACATAGTTTGTATTTGAGTTTCTTTCGTTGGATATTGTATATATGTGGCCCTTAGACCATTATTGATGTTTCCTTATTGGATTTTCGTATTATGCTTCCGCTTATTTATTTGTTATGCTTGAGAATGTTATTACCAAGGGTTAGTTAGGTATCCTTGTGGTCCCGAGTCCTGTGTTACGTCTAGGGGGTAACCTCAGGGTGTGACAAACTTGGTATCAGAGCCTCAGGTTTAAGAGTCCTAGGATGTCTGAAAGCCGCATCGAGTAGAGTCTTTTTCATGTGTGTGAAGCACGCCACACATATGAAAGGGAAGCTATGAGGTGTCTTAGAAAAGAAACTTCACTTATTTCATGATCATATTGTGCAATAGAGCTTAAGTTTAATATTCCTCAAATCCTTATCTTATGCGTTTTAGATTATGCCTCCTTAACGTGCTATGCCTCCCCGAGCCGCTCGGAATGCCGCTCCTCAAGTTTCAGTTCCCGATGTCACAAATGATGAGTTTAGAAATGCTATCCATTTGCTAGCTCAGACTTTAGGAAATCAACAAGCTCCTGCCCCCGCTCATCCTCAAGGTGGGGTAGCGGCCTGAGTTCATGACTTTATCCGTATGAACCCACCGGAGTTTTGGGGTTCGAAAGTGGGAGAGGACCCGCTCAACTTTGTTGATGAAGTGAAGAAGATCTTTGAGTTGATGCAAGTAGCGGGTGTTGATTGTGTTGAGCTTACATCCTATCAACTCAAGGATGTGGATCATATTTGGTTCACGAAATGGAAGGAGGCTAGAGTGAGAGATGCGGTCCCCACGACTTGGGAGTGTTTTGAGAGGGCCTTTCTTGATAGGTTCTTTGCCCATGAGTTGAGGCAAGTGAAAGTGGAGGAATTTGTGAACTTGAGACAAGGTTCGATGTCAGTGCAAGAGTATAGTTTGAAGTTCACTCAGTTGTCTAGTTATGCTCCCTCCATGGTAGCAGACCAGCATGATCAAATGAGCAAATTCATCTATGGTGTTTCTGATATGGTTAAGAAGGAGTGTAGGTCTGCTTTGTTGTTGAGTGACATGAACATTTCTTGTCTCATGACTCATGCCCATTATATTGAGGGTGATAAATTAAAGAAGATGGCTAGGGAGAACAAGAGGGGTAGATCTGAGGGATCGGGTTTTGGTCATCATAGGTCCGGAGTTGGACATCGCTCTTCTTTCTAGAAGAAGTCATCAGGTCCTGTTCACTCTTCTGCTAGTGCTCCTACCCAGGCTCAGAAGCCTCGCTATGATCAGAGTGGTAGGGGGCACAATTCTTATTCCCAGACTCACGGTAGTGTTTCTAAGGGACCCTCCTATCCATCTTGTGCTAAGTGTGGGAAGAATCATGTTGGCGAGTGTTTGGACGATTCAGGTGGTTGCTTTGGTTGTGGTCAGACTGGGCATCATATCAAGGATTGCCCTTCAGCTAGGAAGGGGCAGAGAGGTGATAGGACTATGTCTACCCCAGCAGCTTCAGGTGGTAAACCAGCCCCGCAGGGCGCAGCGTCTAGTTCTGGTGGTCAGTGCCAGAACCGTCTTTATGCCATGTCCTCCCGCCAAGATCAGAAGAGTTCTCCAGATGTGGTTATCGGTATGTTGAAAGTCTTCTCTCTTGATGTGTATGCCTTGTTGGATCCCGGTGCATCCTTATCTTTTGTAACCCCTTATGTGGCTTATAAGTTTGAGGTTAATCCTGAATTGCTTTTAGAACCCTTTCATGTTTCTACTCCTGTTGGTGAGTCAGTCCTAGCCGAAAGAGTCTACCGAAATTACCCTATCTCAGTCCTTTATAGAGTCACTTCAGCGGATTTAGTAGAGTTAGAGATGACTGACTTTGATGTTATCCTTGGTATGGATTGGTTGTATGCATGTTATGCCTCAGTTGATTGCCGCACTCGTATGGTTAGTTTCAAGTTTCCTCATGAACCTGTCCTAGAATGGCAAGGTAATCCCTCTTCTTCGAAGGGTCATTTCATATCTTATCTTAAGGCTAGGAAGATAATTTCTAAGGGTTATGTCTATTATATAGTTCAGGTTATGGACATGGAGACCGAGACCCCGACTAGTCAGTATGTTCCTGTTGTGAATGAATTCCTAGAAATGTTCCCCGATGATTTTCCCGGAGTCCCTCCCGAGCGGGAAATTGACTTTGGGATAGATCATCTTCCGTATACGAATCCTATCTCTATTTATCCCTATAGAATGGCCTCCGCAGAACTTAAAGAGTTGAATGATCAGTTGAAAGACTTGCTTGATAAGGGTTTCATCAGGCCTAGTATTTCACCTTGGGGTGCCCCAGTTTTATTTGTTCGGAAGAAGGATGGATCTCTTAGAATGTGTATTGATTACCGTCAGTTGAACAAGGTCACAATCAAAAATAAGTATCCCATTCCTAGGATTGATAACTTGTTCGATCAGCTTCAGGGTGCTAGTTTCTTCTCCAAAATCAACCTTAGATCTGGTTATCATCAAATTTGGGTTCGGGAATGTGATATCCCGAAGATAGCCTTCAGGACTCGGTATGGTCATTATGAGTTTGTTGTTATGTCTTTTCGTCTAACGAATGCTCCTGCAGCTTTTATGGATTTGATGAACCGTGTGTTCAAATAGTATTTGGATATGTTTTTGATTATTTTCATTGATTGATATCCTCATCTACTCTCGGAGTGAGGAGGAGCATGCGGATCACTTGAGGGTTGTGTTGCAAACTCTCAAGGATAGACAGTTATTTTCTAAGTTTAGCAAGGGCGAGTTTTGGATGCAGTCTGTTGCTTTTCTGGGTCACATTGTGACTAGTGATGGTATTCGGGTTGATTCTCAAAAGATTGAAGCGGTAAAGAACTGGCCTAGACCCGCTTCTTCATCCGATATTAGAAGTTTCTTAGGTTTGGCTGGTTACTATAGGAGATTTGTGGAAGGGTTTTCTTCCCTTGCTTCTCTATTGACCCGATTGACTCAGAAAAAGGTTAAGTTCCAGTGGTCCGACTCTTGTGAGAAAAGTTTTCAGGAATTTAAGACTCGATTGACTACAGATCAGTGTTGGCCCTACCCGAGGGCCTTGATGATTTTGTTGTGTATTGTGATACCTCCAGAATTGGTTTGGGTGATTGTCGACCAGATGACCAACTCATCCCATTTCTTGGCTATTAATATTACGGATACCGCGGATGATTATGCCAGACTCTATATTCAGGAGATAGTCCGATTGCATGGTGTTCCCTTGTCCATCATTTCAGATAGAGGTCCTCAGTTTACATCTCAATTTTAGAGGTCGTTTCAGAAAGGTCTTGGTACTAAGGTGAAGCTTAGCACAACTTTTCACCCTCAGATGAATGGCCAGGCCGAGCGTACTATTCAGACTTTGGAGGGTATGTTGAGGGCTTGTGTTATTGACTTCAAAGGAAATTAGGACGATCACTTACCTCTTATCGAGTTTGCCTACAACAACAGCTTTCACTCTAGCATCCAGATGGCTCCATATGAGGCACTTTATGGCCGTAGGTGTAGATCTCCTATTGGTTGGTTTGAGGTTGGTGAGGCAGCCTTGATTGGTCCAGATTCGGTTCATGAGACAATGGAGAAAGTTCAGCTTATTCGGGAAAGGTTGAAGACTGCTCAGAGTTGATAGAAATCTTATGCGAATGTGAGGAGAAGGGAGTTGGAATTTGAAGTCGATGATTGGGTTTTCCTTAGGGTGTCACCCATGAAGGGTGTGATAAGGTTTGGCAAGAAGGGAAAACTTAGTCCCCATTTTGTAAGTCCTTATCATATTTCAAGGAGAGTTGGTAGTGTTGCTTATGAGTTGGAGTTGTCAACGGAGTTGGAAGCGGTTCATCCAGTTTTTCATGTTTCCTTGTTGAAGAAGTGTGTTGGTGATCCGAGCTTGATCGTTCCTTTGGAATATGTAGGTGAGAAGGATAGTCTCACCTATGAGGAGGTTCTCGTGGAGATCCTTGATCGTCAGGTTTGGAGGTTGCGAAACAAAGAAGTCGCTTTGGTAAAAGTCCTTTGGAGAAATCAGCGTGTTGAAGGTGCTACTTGGGAAGCGGAAGAGGCCATGAAGGCCAAATATCCTCATCTCTTTCCTTCCGACTCAGTTCTAGCTTGAGGTACTAGTTTCCTCCTTAGTATATCACTCCGATTCTACTCCGTCAATCCCTATCATGATTTTAGCATGCATCCATGTTTTACGAAGTTAGTTTATCATGTTTTCAAGTTAAAAAGTTTATGGTTTATGATTACCCTTTGATTTCTATGTTTTGATGTTTGATTGGCCTATTTTCCCCTCAGTTTCCCTTGTCTAGCCTTCATTCAAGGACGAATGATCCCAAGGGGCGGATATTGTAACACCCCGTACATGTATCCAGCTATCCAAGATGAAAACTTCAGAAAAATCCAAGTTCCAGGAATCACGGGTCAAGTCCATGAGTCGTGGAAGGTTCCATGAGTCGTGGGAGTGACTCGTGATCCCAGTCCTTCAGACCAACCTCAGTACTGACCACCACGAGTCACTTCCACAACTCATAAAAGTTTCTACGAGTCATATTGTTGACTCGTGAAAGTCGATCAGAGATCAGTCAAACTCCCTTGAGTTCCACGATTAGGTTCTACGACTCGTGGAAGTTTTCATGAGTCATCCTGTTGAACCGTAGAAAGTTCCCTGCAGGTTGAATTTCAGGAAACTTCCATGACTAGAAGTCCACGAGTCATAGAAAAGTCTACGATTCATAGACTCCACTCGTGGTCACTGAAGTTGACCAAATTTCCAGTTTTCTTTAAATTAAATCCTAGGGGTACTTTGGTCATTTTCCACCCTATTATGAATTAAGTGAAGTCGTTTTGACTACTTTTAGAAGGGTTTTCACCCATATTACCCTAAGTCTATCCTAAGCATCTCATTCTTCACCCAAAAGGGAAATTCTTCTCTCAAGCTCAAGTCTCAAGCTCCAAGTCAAGTCTCCAAAATCTTTTCCAATCAAGTGGGTAATCTTCCACCAAGGTATGTGGGTCTTTAGCAACGGTTTCTTTCACCCTTGTGCCCAAAATCCCCAATTCTTATGTTGAAATATGAGCTTATGAAATTAGGATTTTGATCTAAATTGGAAAAAGTTTATGAAATCAGTTTCTATGTTTATATTCATGGTTTCTTATTGATTTCTCATGATTTGATTATGATTTCCTTATTGATTTTGAAAGCCCAAGCATGAAAGTGAATTTCTAGCATGAACCCATGAATTTGCATGTTTTCAAGAGAAACTTGGCATGATTAGATATCATGGCCTTTATGTATTTATGAAATTGCATGCCTAATTCGTTAAGTATAAATTTACAAAGAAAAGCATGTTTTTGAATTATAGCTATGCTAAGCTTTACGAACTATGATAAGAAAGTTGCATGATACCCGATGTATTTTCATGCTTATGAATAAGATTTGGCATGAGAGTATGCCTTTATGATTATGAGCTACACGAACATGTTTTCGGAGTAGTATTTAGCACCGAGAGGACGGGGTGAGAGTACCCTTAGTCCCATAAACTACGTTGCCAGTGTAAGTCATGATATGATATGATATGATATGTGCCTTAAAGGCTTATGAGAGTGGATCCACGTCTTTATGTATGGTGTCCTTTCCTTAGCGGGGCATAGGACAGCTTTGCCAACTAGGGTTATATAGTTGGATATGGTGGCTTGTTCCTTGGCAGGGTTTAAAGTCAGCTTTGCTAACTGGGGTTATACAGTTAGATTCCACGTAGCTCACGTGGTCTTATGTAGGTTATAAGAAACTCCCGTATGTCATGATTTCAAGTTTTCTAAGCTTTATGAACTATTCATGAACTATCACCTTGAAGTTGGCTTGTGCCTTATGATTTAGCTTTTCATATTGATATCTTTTCATGATATTTCATTATGCACGAATTATGTTCAGAGTACATTTTTAAGGCATATTTTCCTTATCTATGCATCGCTCACATACTTAGTACATTCCATAGTACTAATGCATATTGCGCTGCATCCTTTTATGATGCAGACTCAGGTACTCCTTCACAGCTTCGTGGCTAGAGTCTCAGGTAACATCCTTGGTCAGCCGTGGTGAGTCCTCATGGTTCGAGGACTAGTTATGATTTTCCTTATGTTAGCTTCACTTATATACTCCGAGTTAGCTAGGTTCTTGTCCTAGAAACTCTTATTGTTATGACTAGAGGCTCTCAGACATAGTTTGTATTCGAGTTTCTTTCGTTGGATATTGTATGTATGTGGCCCTTAGACCCTTATTGATGTTTCCTTATTGGATTTTCATATTGTGCTTTCGCTTATTTCTTTGTTATGATTGAGAATGCTATGACCAAGAGTTAGCTTGGGATCCTTGTGGTCCCAAGTCCCATGTTACGTCTAGGGGGTAACCTCGAGGAGTGACAGTCCGGGTTATGTGATGTAATAAAAGGAATTTAGATGTAACTCTGTTGTTGTCATTGAATGTGTCAATGGTCGTTAGTAGGATTCTATATGATTGGTATATTGGGAGGAAGACTGAGAGTCTGGGGTGTAGTTACTGGTTAATATAAACATGTTGAAAAGTTGTCCTAGAGGTCCTAGAAAGGTCCGGACAATGGTAGGTAATACTACGGGCATAAGTGGTTTGGTGGGGAAGTTGGCTGGATTAAGTCTGGATATTTAGTCAAGTAGTTGACTGGGACAAAGGTTAAAGTGAGACTTGGGAAGTCTAGGTGACAAGGCGACTTGAGAAGTCTAGTTATGAGAGACTTGGGAAGTCCTAGATGTCAGGGTCAAGGTTAGGGTGGTGCAGTTGGCAGCGAAAGGTTAGGAAGGTCGATTCCGAAGGGGGTGATTGATAAAAGTGATGTTGAAAAGGGGTGAAGCATTTACCTTGTGCATTTTATCTTGATTTTTATATGATGGTAGGAGTGAATTCGGGTCAGCCGATGATTCCTACCAGTACGTGTGTTTGTACTGATTCTACTCTTGCTATACCTTTTTGGGTATAGTCTAGTTGTAGGGTTGGTGATGTTTCACAGGTTCAGGATTGCGGTGATCTTCCAACAGCTCCTACTTCCTTCTATGATGGGAGTTGTGTCCATATTATGTTATAAGCTCATCTTGTAGAAGCTCTTGTACCGGCTTAGACTAGGTTCTGGAGAGGTTGTGTTATATTGTTAGTAAATTTCCGCAAGTTCTAAAGGTTGTTATTTTTCGAAAGCTGTTGTATAAAGATTTTCAAAATATTTGAAAAAGGATTTCTCATGTATAAAAGAGACCTATTTAATGGTTATTTTCTTTCCGCATTGCTTGTTGGTTCGGGTGGTAAGGGTTCTCCTATTTAGGTGAATTAGAGTAGGTGCCCGCACGGTCTGGTAGTTGGATCGTGACACATACAATCACAAACACAATGAATACAACCACATTGTAAACCTAACAAGTATTAAACAAATTCATTGCACGAGATTGACAACAAGATATCATTTTACATAAATTTTCTTATTCTCTAAACATGCAACGTACAGAAATACTATGCAATAGTTAATATGCACATATAACACAATTTAGAAAAATAATCAACCATCACCTACCTCGAATTAGCCTGAAAGCTCTACTGGACCGAAGCCTTCCCGTTTCTTTGAGCTTTCTCTTGCCCTTGGTCTAAAAACAATCACATAACACTATATTAAACAATGTGGCCTAAATATCCCCTGGATTATACTCAAATCCCAATCCTCAAGCCTAACCCATGATCATTCCACTCATTCTAGGGCTTTCCCACCATTAATTCACTTAGCACTACAATTTTTATGGTTACACTTAGATTTTTATGGAAGGTTAATCATGAATAAGTAATTATATACAAAACTTAAAGTTTCTACACCCTAGAACCCTTGTTACACCAGATTTGTCCACCTTAGGTCAAGTCAAACCCTCTCCCAGACCCGTAGCTATCGATTCTAAGGCATAGCAATTATAGTACTAAGTTAGGGGAATGAAATACTACCTTTATGATGAAATTTGATAGAAAATCAGTAGAAATCGCCTCTCTTCGCCTCTACCCTTTTCCAAAATATTTTTGAGAATTTCTGAATGTTTTTGGAAAAGTTTTTGCATTTACTATGACTTACTCCTCTACAGTGGTCCTACTCCACTATAGAGGTGTTGCCGTAGTGGAAGCCGCCCACTATAGCAGAGTCGACCGCCTTGACTTTCGCTATAGCGAGGATTTATCTGCTATAGCACTCATCATTGTAGTAGAGTGTCACCTGCTATAGCGATTGACACGGAACATAACCTCAGAAAATTCCTCAGATTTTCCTATTTTACAACACACCTTCAAATCTTGACATTTTAAATTAATCCTTTCACATCAAGTTTGATATCGGGAGTTTTACTCACCCGAATTCACTTTCAAAAAGTCCTTTGGACTCCTTAACGTCTTAGCTAAAAGAAAATCTAGCTCAATCTCAGTCATTTTTCCCCATTCTTTTATGGATTGCCCTATAACTTACCTTGCTCAAAATTCATCCGACACTAGCCTAGCCCAAATTTTTCAACTTTCTAAACCAAAAGTTTTCTGACCCGTTTATTCGCACGAAAATCTCACCCATAACAGCGGAACAGGTTGTTACAATTTGCTAAGTAGTCAATCATTTTAGAAAGTCTTCACTAGCTAATGGTTCAAGTTCAAAAGACACCATTATTGATGCATGTTACTAGATTAATGTCTCAAATTTTTAAAACATCTTGAAACAAGTGGAGGATTGTTGAAACAAATAATACATTTTGATAAGAGTTTTATTTTCAGATTGAATGAATGTGAATTCATATGTTTCACTTCATTTAGTTTATACGTTTTAAGTTCTTTGGTAAGATACATTTCTTACAAAATTCATGAACCTATTAATTATAAATGTTATTTGATGAAAACTCTTATGTTATAAGAACTTTTATCCTATAAATAGTTCTTCTTTTCTTGTAAAGAAAAGCACTTTAAAAATTTTTTTTTTGTTGAAAATATTTGAGAGACATTGATCAAAAGGTGAAATCACAGATTCAACAATAGAAAAGCAACGTTATTAAATGCTACTTGTTGTGTGGATTAGTTGAATTCTGAAGATAGAGTTGTCATGTATTCTTTCGTTTGCTCGTGGAAGAGACTTCAACTATCTTCAGGAAACGTTTTGACGTGCCTCTAAGCCAAACAAGTCCTAATTTGAGTCTCTAATATTATGATTATATGTATTCTAACAATTTGATGATATTTCAATTCGAGCAGTTGGAACATATTATTATCCAGGTTCCAATAGGAACCGGGGGAAGAAACACGATAGAATATATATATATATATGAAAAATAATAATACTTAATTAGTGGGTATTTTATACGATTTAAATTGTAGAGTCTGTTTATTTGCTTTTTCAAATACTGCTAGTATTTGTAATAGAATCTATTTGTATTTGTAATATTTAAAAAGTTTTGTTTTCACGTAATTGATTACTAATGAGTTGTATATTAGTGTAATTTTCTCTTATATTATCGAGTGTATTTTTTTCTGAGTTGTGGTCATCTATCTATCTATGTTCAATATAACACAGGTAACTCTGTCCACTAAGACTAAAATAGATGAGAAAAATTATCTAGTATTTTTTTATCTCCACTGGGATTTGAACCTGAGACCTCAGTCCTTATGGCTTTTTAATTCACTTCATTGACCACTAGGTCACACCCTTGGATGCATAACACAAGAAATTATAACTGCATGTAAATGTAACTTATTTAAAATGAATAATGATAATGTATTATAACTTGGGATATATATATATTGTTATGAACTATTAAAGTAAGAAAGAAAAAGAATATAATAGAGAAGAAGATAGGAGTTCTTATTTTTCTTGAAGGATGAAAATATAATGGAGAGAACCCCTTTATTTATAAGGGAAAATTGACTTGGTCCCTAAGTTAGGGTTCCTAACTTTTCTCCAAAGAAATAGGAGAGGTAGACATTCACTATTATTATAATACATTTATAACACTCCCCCTTGAATGTCTAATAGATAGACAATGTGCATCATTAAAATCTTAGTTGCCTCATTAAAAATCTTACAAGAAAAATCAATAGGACAAAATCTCGTAAGGGCGCGTATTAACTCCCCCTCATGGAAACATCAATTCAAAGACTTGAATCTTCGCATCCCAATCTTGTGCACCATATTCTTGAAAGTTTCAGTTGGTAGAAACTTGGTGAATAAATCAGCCATATATCACTCGAACGAATTTGTTGCACGTCGATATCACCATTCTTTTGGAGCTCATGAGTGTAGAAAAGCTTTGGTGAAATGTGCTTCGTTCCATCTCCTTTTATGAATCCTTCCTTTAATTGTGCTATGCATGCTTAGCTACATATATTCTCGGCTTGCTTCATGAATATCTATTATCTCAACATGATTTGGCTGTCATGTAAATCAACATAGTATGACGTAACACCTTCATGAAAATAGATAATATGTTTGTATCGAACTCTTATATCAATCAAATAAATATCCTGTATATTTAAAAACTTGACAATATTTGTCAGAATAAATATATTCATATCAAGACTTGTAATTGTTCTTGTTTCAATATCTCCACATAGAAGTGAAACTATATCATGCTCATAGTTATAGCAAGATACATAAATGCAATAATTATACAAGATATGGTACTTCAAGACCTGTCCAATTGTGCTTGTTTCTCATTTCAACTTCTTTAAGAAGATAATTTATTGCTTTTGGAAACTCTCCAAGAGTTTCAATTCAAGTCATCAACTTGCACAATATGAAGACAGAATGATAAATAATATTATTTTGTACATACATCAATAAAATATTCATGAAGGTGATTCTAGTACATCAACCTTGATTGTTTTAATTCATGTGAGAATTATAAACATTGAAAAACTTGTATATGCTTCAAACATTTTGAATCCTTCAGAAATTTTTATATCAATTTTCTCAAGTGACACAATGACATTTTCTAGTGTCTAGATTGCAAGTCAAATAAGTTTTACGCTTACCAAGATGCATCATTTCATATCACTTGATAAATATTTCTACGTCAGTATAATTTAATAGACGTAAAATTCAGATCCTCATAATCTTTTATAATATTGCGCTATATTATATCAAAGATATCATCAATAAGATATCTTTTGTATCAGTTCACAATGGGACATAACTTATTAAGATTTCATCATTTTATTATTTTTCAGGTACCTGAACCTTTCATGAGATTTCATAAAGTGTTATGTCATAGGCTCTTCAAGAGCACATTGCCTCTTTATTTATGACCATTTGCTCCTCTTTCCTTTTTCAAGAATTATTGTGATTTATACCGATTGGTCTATAATGCTTCATGCATATTGTAGACTCTATCCTTCAAGGACTCTTATTAGGAGCATTTGCAGCTAAATATGAAACTAATTTTGGGTCAACAAATGCTTCTAGCATTTGACTTGAATTATCTTTTGAATGAGGATTATACTGATGATAATTCATAACATATTTCATAAGTGTTTATACTCTCCCCCTTATGTTAGAAAAACTAACATATATACTCTATTATTTGAGGAATCTATCTTTGTGCATCATGGTATGTCTATTAATTATATACCACATATTAAAAATTATTAGATGAAAAATATGTGGTTCCTGACCTTGAACCAATTGAGAGGAAAAACTTATCATAGTTTATTAGTTTGATGCACACAAATCTTGTTATATGCAATATATTATATCTCAGACCAACACACAAATCTTTGTTCTCATAAGTAGTGATTTAGCTATTTATCGAAAGAATTCAATGCCAAATCAGCATTATCAAGATTAATTGTCTTGATTACATAATCTGAAAGTTGTGCTTTTAACTCAGTTATTTTGCACAAACAATTTTACGAATGTCAAACTACAGGTTGACAATAGACGCACATGTGATCTTCTTATAGATGCATCTACTTAGCATATCACATGACAGGTGAACGAGCCCATATTCACCTTTTATACGTTTCAGAATTTAGGAGATTCAATCCCAACATTAGCTGATCTAATCAACTTATCATGAGAACAAACAACATGAAGAATTTTTGAAGAATCTTCTAGTTCTTCAATATATGTTGAACATTTAATATGCACATCTTTGAGATGGAAAAATCATTCATGCCAATAAATAAAATTATTTATATTAGTAACTCCAAGTTACCATGACATGTGTTATATTCTTTAGTAAATTTCTGGTTTACTATGACATGAATTTTATATCAATAAACTTCAAGTTTATTGTGACATGTAATCTCATCATGCTCGAAATAACTTTTCGCATGTGTTTCTTATCATAGGAACTTTGGAGATATTCAATCTTTCAATTATTCTATCTATTCTGAAGGTGGGTTGTGATATAATCACAATCAAGTGCACGTTTATAATTATATGCCTTATAAATATAATCACAGTCATCCCAGAAAATGAATCTGTATTTATAATAATTATAAAAAGTTCTCATTCTCCAAGAATGGAACATAATTATTTGAACATGACTTGAGCATATCAAATTATGATAGCTTATAACCTCTTCCAAGATATTAATATTTCAGAAATAAATCGAGGCATACATATGATATAGAGAATTTTTCTCTAATATATCCTCATATCACAATAAATCTTATGAAATGCATCACGCAAGTCCATACTTGAGTAATAGTCCAAATTTTCTCGATCCACTGCAAAACTTTGATAACTGCATCAAATCTTTAGGCAAAACAAAAATTTCTCCACAAAAATATAATTGTCCAATGATTCACATGAAAAAGAGAAGGGACGAAAGGACTCCTCTATTTCGAGGGGACCCTTTTAAAACAAAATAGAAATTGAAGTGATCATACACCCCTAGCCGTTTTAATTGCCAATAGCACATTGAAACAGTGATTGATTACTTTGAGATTATCATGCTCTGAAAACAAAAAGTCTATGACGCTAAGCAGTGGATGGAAAATATTGGGCCAATTAACATTATTGCACAATTACTCTCCGTCCCAAATTCAAATACAAGATTAGAGACTCGTGCTAATAATGTGTTATGAACTATTAAAGTAAAAGAAGAAGAATATAGTAGAGAAGAAGAGAGGAGTTCTTATTTCCCTTTATTTATAAAATAGAGAAAAATTGATTCCTAACTTTTCTCCAAAAAAATAGGAGAGGTAGACATTCACTATTATAATATATATATATACATATATATTTGGTGTACTAAATATATAACAATATACATATATATAACATATATATTGATGAAATATTTACATAAAATATAAAATAGTCAAAAATATATTAATGATATTTTATTTTTAAAAGTTGTCAACATAAAATAAAATTAATTAAAAAAAATAATATCAAAACTTTCTCGGTGGAAAACCTCATTCAACAGACTTTTTTTTAAAATTTAAAGAAGAGAAATTGTTTGAGATAATTCTATTTTTTTTTAATTTATGGGGGAGAAAGAGGGAAAGTGCACTAAAAGTGCATTTATGAAAATGTATCTCTTAATAAATGGAGAGAGTTACTAATATTGAATTGCATTTATTATTATTTTAAAATTTTTTCTTTTCAAAACATCATATTTATTATAAAATATGTTATATTTGTTATTTTCTTTATAAAAAATATGCATTATTGTATACAATTCTTACTAATTAATTTGATGGGTAAAGATCTTGGGGAAATTCTGATAGATTTGAAATAATTGTGACATGCCAAAATTAACGAAACAAATTTTGAAAGATGATAAATCAAATAACAAATGAGAAATATATTAAAAGAGTCAACAATTTAATATGATTTGATCAATCGATCCACATTCATAGACAAATATGAAATAAGAAATAATGACAGAAATAATCTCATAAAATTCACTCATAAAAAAAAATTCACACAAATAATAGGATAATACTTATGTTTCACAACTTCTCCCACTAAACCACATTCCCAAATTCTTTAAGGCTATAATGTTAATGTTGTTAAATGAGAATGAAAAAATCTCAATTTATAGAAGTGTAAATCTTTTATTAGTCAAATATATATAAAAAAAAAGTTATATATTACTTTTGGAAAGTAATTCTTTTAATAATAATAAGAAAATCAGACAAACAATAATGTGTACCCCTTCACAGTGGCAGGTGAAGTCAATATATATCCTATTTTAGAACGATGTTGAATTTCCATCAAATCCAAGCAAGCTTCATAATCTTTAGGTGAACTTAAAAAGGAGAAAAAAGAAAAGTAGCAAAAACAAAATAAAACAAAAACTGTCACTGTAACTTGAAAAGAGTAACAAAAATCACCTCAAAAGATATTTTTAGGGATTGGACCCAATATCTGTTGCTATATATTTTCACTATGAAAATGTTCAATCATAAGATATTTTAGTCCTTAGCTTAGTAAAAGAATATGTTAAGGACTACCAACTAAAAATCCAGCAGAAAAGGAGAAGTTACTGTACAAGATATTTTCACCTTCTTACCAAAAAAAATATCAAAGATATTTTCACTTTTACCTTCCTCCACTTATATTATTACCATTACCAAACAATCATCCCTAATCAACATGTAGCTACCTATTAGAGTACATATTTGTTTTGAATTCAAATACTATAGTTTATCTTGAATTCAATTGTTGTAACTTATTCTTTGTAACTAAAGATAACTCTTCTTGTAGAATAGGTATTAAATAAGGACTCTTATATTTATCTTGGATATGTACAAAATCTATAAATAAAAGGAATACACAGGCAGAAAACAATCTGCTCTTACTTCTCAAACTCTTCTCATTCTTAATCTTTATATGGTATCATATTTGCCCATCGATCCTATGGCCACCACTTCTCAAAATTCCAGCAACCTGTTGTCACTTGCAAAACAGTCCAGTTCTTCCACCATTATTCAACTACCAAACCTTTCTCTCAAACTTGACAAAACAACTACTGCCTTTGGAAAGAAAATACCTTGGACATACTCAAAGCCTTTTCTCTCGACTCCTTTGTTTTAGGTTGTAATCCTCCTCCAAAAACCATTACTGTCACCCCCACTACTGCAGATTCCTCTACCACCCAAGCACAATCAGTGACTACTTCTAACCCTACCTATGAGGAATGGCGACGCATCGATCTTCTTATTCTCGTTTGGCTTCGTCAAATAATTTCTGATCCTCTTCTTGGTCACCTAACTCGAGCCACCTCTTCCCATGATGCTTGGACTAAAATCGAGTGCATGTTTCAGTCACAGACACGCGCTCGAGTCATGCAATTAAAATCTCAACTTCAAAATCTTCCGAAAGGCAATCTTTCCATCACTGAGTACTTTGAGAAGAAACGCACGATTGCCGACTCTCTAGCAGAAAGCTTGTACTTTGTACAAGATGATGACTTCATCTCATTTGTGTTTAATGGCCTTGATTCTTCATTTGGAATTTTCAAGGCTGCACTTAATATGCGTTCTGGTCCTATCACCCCTGAAGAACTGTTTGGACTCCTTTAGGAAGAAGAACGCTTGGCTGAAGAACTTCGCTCTACTACCATTAACACTCAATTTGGCTCTGCTCCTTCTCATGCCCTCTTAACACACAATTCATCTTATCTTCAACCCGCTCCATCCCTTAACACCATCCAGTCATCTATTCTTGGCCCGCCCCCACTCTCTAATTTTCCAGCCCACAATTCTCATAATCATGTTTACTCTATGGTACCTCAACAATATTCACATTCCTCTTCCTCTCGGTCCAATAATCGTCAGCCCAAGCATCGTGTGCCATGTCAAATATGTGGGAAAACTAATCATGAGGCTCGTAATTGCTACAATCGCAACAATGAAAAAGATTTTCCACCAACAAGGCAACCACCGTCCCGGTCAACTCCCAAACAAGCACATCTTGCTTCTCCTTCAGCTATTGTCGATGCTGCTTGGTACTTTGATTCAGGTGCTACACATCATGTGACCTCAAACATGGCTAACCTCTACCTAAAGACTTACACCGGCAATGATGGTTTAGCGGTTGGTAATGGTATGAAAATTCCTATTTCGCACATTGGCTCATCAATTTTGTCTACACGCACACGGCCCATTCATCTTAATAATATTCTCCATGACCCACAAATTTCCAAGAATCTACTTAGTGTTGCTAAAATAACTCGCGATAATAATGTCTATATGGAATTTCATCCTTATGATTGCTATGTGAAGGATTTGCAGGGCAGGAAACTTGTCACGACCCAGACCGTCGTAAGTGGCACCCACCCAACCCCCAGATGAGTGAACCAATAGAGTTCAACCCTTTGCCTAGACTAACAGCCTAAAACCAGCAAGAAAGAAATAAACTAGCAATTAAACAATGCAAAACTGAAGCTTTAATATAATCTGCGGAAAATCCCTCCTAGGAACTGAAAGTCGTTGTACCAAACATCACTACCAATTATCTAGAATACGGGGATGCAACCCCAAAAGAAAATACAAAATAATTTCAAGTCCGAAATAAATGGACTGCAACTCTAAAGATAAGCCCAAGGTAGCTTGATCAAACAGCTCACCCTTGAAGTCAGAAATCGTCGGCACTAAAGATGAGGTCGCGTCTCAGCCGCTGGAATGTACTCACCAAAAGAAAAGCAAGTGCAGTATCAGTTATGGCAGGCAACGGAACCGGCACCGGGAGTACCGGACCGGTATTAACCGGAACCGGACCGGTACCGGCTCATCCCTTCCGCCGGTTGGCCGGGAACCGGGACGTTCCGGTACCGGTAGTACCGGAATTTTTCACCTTGTTCGTCCCGGTCCGGTACTTACCGGGACCGGACCGGACCGGTACCGGTCCGGTTTACCGGGTCGCGGCCTTTTTTTAAAAAAAAAATTTAATTAAATTAAAATTCGGTTATTTATAATTGAAAAAGTTTCAAAATATATAAGTTATTTTATATTTCTTTTAAAAGTATAACTTAATAAATTAGATTTTTTTTAGAGTTTAAATTTTAAACTCTAAAAGTTTAAAACTTTAAATTTCAAATTTTAAACTCTTAAAATCTTTTTAAACTTTTAAGTCTTAACTCTTAAGTCTTAAGTTAATAACTTACTTATTTAAGTTTGAATCTTTTTAAACTATATCAAACTTTCATTTGTTAAACAACTTTTTTAAATTTGAAATTGTAACTTAAGTTTGAAACATTTAAAAATTGAAATATATAAAAAAGACTTGTATTAAATTGAAGACAATAATTAAAAAAATTTAAGGCGAATAGCCTATAATTTTATTCATAAAAATTAAATAATACAATTTGTATTACAAAATATTAGAAGAGAACCTAATCTACGCAGCCACCTTCTAGGAAGGGTTCTGTTTGAATTAGGCCTCGAACTATCATACTAATATTTGAATCCTTGAAAATAGTCTTTCCGTAGAGTTTCTAAGAATTCCCTCGTAACATTTTCTGGAAGTGGTTGTTGTGCTTGATCCTCCAATGCATCCATGCCGTCTTCACTTGAATTTACCAAAATATTATCTATATCATATTCAAATTGGACAGGTAAACTAGGACGCCCATAATTCCTTCGCTCGGCATTGATCCAATCTCTAAACAATACCGATATCTCCAAGCTGTCCGATGCTAATGAATACCTATGCTCCCCAATTTGATATCTTGCTGCACTAAAAGCGCCCTCCGAAGCTACTGAAGATGCTTGAATAGCTAGCAAATCTCGAACCACCGGTTGAAGTTTTGGAAATGACTTGCCGCGAGTCTTCCACCATTCCAAAAGTTGAGGTTTGCCTTGTGCATCCTTAATGCTTTCCATTCCCTGATTAAGATATTCATCAAAATCATTTCTTTCATTAGAAGTAAGACCAAGATAATTTTCCATCATATCATCAATATCATCTTCATTTGAATATCTACGCCTAGAACTTGAAGGTTCTACATTATGTACTTCATCATTTATTCTACTAGAATTATACAAGTCATACAATTTTCTAGCTTCAATTCTTATGCTATCTTTAACATCGGACAAACTAGGTAATTTGTCCTCTTCGGCAACTTCGTCACCTTGGATACTTTGTTCAAATATAATCTCTAAAATATCTAAATTACAATATATTCTTTCAACCATTCGTGATGCACCTATTTCTTTGTAAGTTGGGTTTAATAAACAAGCAGTTAAATAAATTTGAGGAATAGGAATAAAATATTTTCTAAATTTTTTAATCATTGCATTAATAGAATCTTTAAACCGTGGAATATTTTTGTATTGAGAAAATTTATCAGAAATAGCACATATATTTGGTAAAACTGAACAAATAGTTGGATAATAAAGTCCAGATATTTGTTTTGTAGCTAAATAAAAAACTTTTAAAAATTCTTTAAGTTCATATACTTCTTTCCAATCAGTGTCACTAATTCTATAATCAATATCTGAATTGTGAGCATTCCAAACCATTTGTAAAGGCTTTCTATATTCATAAGCAACTTTAAGCATTTCATATAAAGAATTCCATCTAGTAGACACAGTTTTTGGAATTTTTCTAGGGGGGAGTTCTAATTCACGACACCGATTTTCAAACTCTACACGCCTAGACTTTACTTGACATTTAAAAATAAAATGGCATGCAGCTTCACATTTTATACAACCATTATTATACATTGCGAGGAGGTGGATGGAGTTGTTGAAGGAATATAACATGATCATCCAGTATCACCTGGGTAAGGCCAATATAGTGGCAGACGCATTGAGCCGGAAGGCGATTAGCATGGGTAGTTTGGCTTGTTTGGGGGTGTCCAAGCGACCCTTGGCTAGGGAGATTTGGGCTCTAGAATCAAAGTTCATGCAGTTAGGCATCTAAGAAAAGGGCGGAGTGTTGGCCAACATTGAGGTTAAACCCATATTTCTGGAAGAAATCAAAGCCAAACAGTTTCAGGATATGGAATTGAACAAGCTTCTTACCAAGACAGTGTCTGGGAGTCCCCGGACACCACACTTGATGCGCGTGGGATACTATGTTTTGGGGGGGGGGGAATTTGTGTCCCTCGGGTTGATGACTTAGTTCAAAAGGTGTTGGCAGAGGCTTATGATTCGTGGTACTCGATTCATCCGGGTGTAACCAAAATATACCGGGACTAGAGACAACTTTATTAGTGGCCTAGGATGAAAAGGGACATAGTTGAATATATGTCCAAGTGTCAAAATTTTTAGCAGGTGAAGTATGAGCATCAAAGGCCTATAAGATTGCTTCAGAGGATGGCCATTCCTGAGTGGAAGTGGGAAATGATAGCCATGGACTTCATGGTGGATCTTCCTAAGACCTTAGAAATGTATGACTCCATTTGGGTCATCGTGGATAGGCTGACCAAGTTAGATCATTTTATTCCGGTTAGGGTGGATTATAATTCCCAGCAGTTGGCCAAGATTTATGTCAAAGAGATAGCGAGATTGCATGGGGTTCCACTCTCCATCATTTCAGACAAAGGTACACAGTTTACTTCTATGTTCTGGGGTAAGTTATACGAAGAGTTGGGCACCTAACTCACTTTTAGCACAGCTTTTCATCCTCAGACGGATGGTCAGTCGGAGAGGACAATTCAAGCATTGAAGGACATACTGAGAGCATGTGTGATTGATTTTAGGGGTCATTGAGATTAGTTTCTACCGTTGTGTGAGTTCTTATACGATAATAGCTATTAGTCCAGTATTAACATGACACCATTTAAAGCACGTTATGGGAGGGGATGTAGATCACCCATAGGGTGATTCGAGGCAGGCGATGTGAAATCTTTGGGTGTTGACTTGGTGAAGCAAGCTCAAGAAAAGGTGAGAGGTATTCAAACCAAGTTGCTGGCATCCCAGAGTAGGCAAAAAGAGTATGTGGATCGTAAGGTAAGGGACATGGCATTTCAGGCTGGTGAACAAGTTTTGTTGAAGGTGTCACCAATGAAAGGGGTAGTGCAGTTTGGCAAGAGGGGCAAGCTTAGACCTCAGTATATTGATCCATTTGAGGTTCTTGAGATTGTTGGGCCGGTAGCTTACATATTAGCACTCCCACCCAGTTTGTCCGGAGTTCATCCAGTTTTCCATGTATCTATGCTGAAGCGATACCATAGCGATGGGGAGTACATCATTAAATAGGATTCGGTCTTGTTAGACAAGGACCTTCAGTATGAGGAGGAGCCGGTTACAATTCTTGATCAAGATATTTGGAAATTAAGGACAAATGAAATCAGATCCATGAAGGTCCAATAGAAGCATCATCCGATTGAGGAAGCCACTTGGGAAACCAAGAAAGACATGCAGGACAAGTACCCTCACTTGTTTGATGATTCATGTACTGCCCTTTTCTCTTTTTAGCTTATTTTTTATGTTTTATCATTCAGGGATGAACGATGGGTAAATTGGTATTTGTTGTAATGATCTTTTCTATCATTATGGGTGAGCTTTTCATGTTAAAAAAATGGGTTAGAAAACTTCTGGTTTGGAAAGTTAGAAAATTTAGGCTAGGCTAGTCTCGAATGAATTCTGAGCAAGGTAAGATCTAGAGAAATCCAGAAAAGGATTGGGTAAAATGACTAAGGTTGAGCTAGATTTCCTTTTAGCTAAAACGTTAATGAATTTGTTGGACTTTTCAGAAGTGAATTCGGGTGAGTAGAACTCCTAATATCGAACTTGATGTGAAAGGGTTAATTTGGAACGTCAAAGTTTGAAGGTGTGTTGTAAAATGGGAAAATCTGGGGGATTTTCCAAGATTTTGTCCCGTGTCAACCTCTATAGCGAGTGACACTCTACTACACCGACGACTGCTATAATAAAGAAATTATTGCTATAACAAAAGTCAAGGTAGTCAACCCCGCTATAGTGGGTGACTTCCGCTATGGCGGTGCCGCTATAGTAGAGTAGGACCGCTATAGCGAAATAAGTCACAGTGAATGCAGAAACTTCTCCAAAAATGTCTAGATATTTTCAAAAATATTTTTGGGGTAGGGTAAAGGCGAAGAGAGGTGATTTCTACTGATTTTCCACCAAACTTTATCATAAAGATAAGGATTTTTCCCCCCTAACTTAGTACTACAATTGCTATGCCTTAGAATTGATAGTTACGGGCTTATAAGAGGGTTTGGCTTGACCTAAGGTGGACAAATCTGGTGTAGCAAGGCTTCTAGGGTGTAGAAACCTTGGCTTTTGTATATAATTGCTTATTCATGATTAACCTTTCATAATTCGCCAAGTGTAACCATAAATGTAACACCCTGAAAATCAAACCAGCTATCTAAAATAAAATCTCAGAAAAAATTTCATGTTTCAGGAAGGACGGGTCCAAACCACGGACCGTGGTTCGAACCACGGGTCGTGGAATGGAACCTGATTTCCTTTGGTTGACTCAGCCTCTTGTCCGAAACCACGAGTTGGTTCTACGGACCGTGGTTCAAACCACGAGTCCGTCCTGTCCACTCGTGGTACTCAGATCAGAGGGTTGGCAAGTCCCTCTAAAATGATGACTCAACTCTATAACTCGTCAACCAAATGACGAACCGTAGTCTTGACTCGTGGTTTGACCAGGGGTCAACTAAGGTCCCCAGGAACCACGAGTCCAAATGACGATCCGTCATTCAAACGACGGGTTTGTCCTGTTGACTCGTGGACTTCCTTCAGTAGCCTGACTTTTTTGTCAAAAACCAGGAGTTGGAACCACGGGTCATGATTCAAACGACGAGCCATAAAACTGACTCATGATCCCTGAAATCGACCATTTTCCAGATTTTTCTAACTTATGTCCTAGGGGTATTTTAGTCATTACCCACTCTTTTAACTCCTAAATAATATTGCTTTGACTATTTCAAGAAAGGTTTTCACCCTCATTAGCCTAATTTCCTTCTCATTACTTCACTCCCATCCCAAAAAGGGAAATTCTTCTCCAAGCTTCAAGTCTCAAGCTCCAAGTTCAAGCCTCCTAAGACTTTCCAATTCAAGTGGGTTATCTTCAATCAAGGTATATGGGTAATCAACAATGGGTTCCTTTCACCCTTGTGCCCAAAACCCCTAATTCAAATTTTGATTTCATGGTCTTCAAATTAGGGTTCTTATCTAATTCTCATGGGTTTTGCTAAATATGGTCTTCTCATGATTTGGTTATGAAATTACTATTAAAATTGTATGATTTCACATGGGTTTTTACATGTTAACTCTTATTTCATGAATTGAAGTTTAACCATGGAAATTCCTACATGCATGAAGTTGATTTAAGAAAATTAGATTTTGATAGCATGTTCCTTATGGGTTTTCAAGCATGTGCATGCCTAGTTCCTATGTTCTATGAAAATATATGTATTATGAAATTGAACTAGAGTCATGAAAAGTTTTACAAGTCATGAAGTATGCAAATTTCACAAGTTATGAAGTATTATGCAAGATAAGACACCCGATGTTCCATCAATCCTCATCAATCGATTTCTAAACCCTAATTCATGAGTAGTATGACGATCTGGGGTATGAATACGTTATGAACAAGTTTGGAATCAGATATGTCACATGTATATGAGCTCATGTTATATGTTTTGTGAGTAGTATTTTGCACCGAGAGACGAGGGTTCAGATAACCGAAGTCCAAAACTACGTTGCCACCGTAGGTTGCCCTTTGTGGCTTATCATTAGAGGATCCTGGTACGACATGGTTCTAACTTTGGCCAGTTAGGACAACTCTTTTCAGTGGGAGTACATGACACTGGACTCCATGTAGCTCAGCATGGTTAAATGTCAGTTAAGAGAAACTCCCACATGTTTATTTTCAAGCTATGAAGACATATGATTTTATGCTATGAAACTTAAGCTTTATTTCATGTTTCATGTTTTATACCTTGATATTTATTCATGTTCTTTCTTTATGTAATAAGTTCATTCTTAAGCATGTTTTAAACAATTTTTATCATGATTCATGCACCTCTCACATACTCAGTACATCCTATAGTACTGACGGATATCTTGCGCTGCATCCTTTGATGATGCAGATTCAGGAGTACCTTCCCAGGCACGTGGCTAGAGCTTCCAGGACACTCTATCTGTCAGCTGTTGGTGAGTTCTCTTAGGTCGAGGACTAGTCATGTTATTATCTTGTGTTAGCTTTTCATTTCCGTACTTTGAGTTAGCTAGGGTCTTGTCCTAGCAACTCTTTATGTTATGAGTAGAGGATTTTCAGACGTAGACAATATTTGAGTCTTTTGGATCTTGTATACCTATTTGGCTTGACTATCCATTTATGCTATTTTGACTTTATCTATTATGCTTCCGCTTATGTTTTATTATGCTTGAGAATGCTATGACCAAGGGTTAACTTGGGGCACTTGTGGTCCCAAGTCCCATATTACGTCTAGGGGGTAACCTCGGGGCGTGAAAAACTTGGTATCAGAGCCTCAGGTTCAAGAGTTCTAGGATGTTTGAAAGCAGCATCGAGTAGAGTCTTTTTCATGTGTGTGAAGTGTGCCACACATATGAGAGGAAAGCTACGAGATGTCTTAGAAAACTTCACTTCTTTCATGATCATGTCGTGTGATAGAGATTAGCTCTTATGTTCCTCTAATACTTATCTTGTACATTTTAGATTATGCCTCCTCGACGTGCTATGCCTCCCCGAGCCGCTCGGAATGCTGTTCCTCCCATTTCGGTCCTCAATGTCATGAATGAGGAGTTCAAAAATGCCATCCATTTGCTAGCCCATACTTTGGCCACTCAGGACAATCAGCGGGCTCCTATCCCGGTTCATCCTCAAGGTGGGGTAGCGACTTGAGTTCGTAACTTTATCTGTATGAACCCGCCTAAATTCTGGGGTTCGAAAGTGAGTGAGGACCCACTCAACTTTATTGATGAAGTGAAGAAGATCTTTGAGGTTATGCAAGTGGTTGGTGTTGATTGTGTTGAGCTTGCATCCTATCAATTCAAGAATGTAGCTCATATTTGGTTCACGCAATGGAAGGAGACTAGGGTGAGGGACGCGGTCCCAATGACTTTGGAGTGTTTTGAGAGGGCCTTCCTTGATAGGTTTTTTCCCCGAGAGTTGAGGCAAATGAAGGTGGAGGAATTTGTGAACTTGAGACAGGGGTCGATGTCGGTTCAAGAGTACAGTCTGAAGTTCACTCAGTTGTCTAGATATACTCCCTACATGGTAGAGACCCGCATGATCAAATGAGCAAGTTTGTATATGGGGTCTCTGATGTAGTGAAGAAAGAGTGTAAGTCTGCCTTGTTGTTGAGTGATATGAATATTTCTTGACATATGACTCATGCCCAACAAATTGAGGGTGACAAGCTAAGGGAGATGGCAAGGAAGAACAAGAGAGCTAGATCAGAGGGATCAAGTTTTGGTCATCACAGGTCCGGAGGTGGACATTGCTCTTCTTTCCAGAAGAAGTCATAAGGATCTGTGCATTCTTCTGCTAGTGCTCCTACCTAGGCTCAGAGGCCTCATCATAATCAGGGTGGTAGAGGACCTATTTCTTATTCCCAGTCTCAGGGAAGTGTTGCTAAGGGACCTTCCTATCCTAGTTGTAACAAGTGTGGGAAGAATCACCCGGGGGAGTGTCGTTTGGGCACGGGCGCATGCTCTGGGTGTGGACAGGATGGACACTTGATTAGAGATTGCCCTTCAGCCAAGAAGGGGCAGAGAGGTGGTAGGACTCAGTCTACCCCAACAGCTTTAGGAGGTAGACCTGCCAAGTAGGGCACAACTTCTAGTTCTGGTGGTCAGCGCCAGAACCGCCTTTATGCTATGTCCTCTCGTCAGGATCAGGAGAGGTCCCCAGATATTGTTACTGGTATGTTAAAAGTCTTCTCTTTCGATGTGTATGCTTTGTTGGACCCCGGTGCTTCCTTATCTTTTGTGACCCCTTATGTAGCATGCAAGTTTGAAGTTTGTTCTGAGTTGCTTTTAGAACCCTTTTGTGTTTCTACTCCTGTTAGTAAGTCAGTCTTAGCCAAAAGAATCTACCAAAATTTCCCTATCTCAGTCCTTTATAGAGTCACTTCAGCGGATTTAGTAGAGTTGGAGATGACTGATTTTGATGTCATTCTTGGTATGGATTGGTTGTATGCATGTTATGCTTCTATTGATTGTCGTACTCGGGTTGTCAGTTTCCAATTTCCAAATGAACCCGTTTTAGAATGGCAAGGTAATCCCCCTTCTTCGAAAGGTCGTTTCATATCTTATCTTAAGGCTAGGAAGATAATTTCAAAGGGGTATGTTTATCACATAGTGCGGGTTATGGACAAGGAGTTCGAAACCCTATCCCTTCAGTCTGTTCTTATTGTGAATGAGTTTCCAGAAGTGTTTCCCGAGGATTTGCCCGGAGTCCCTCCCGAGCGGGAGATAGACTTTGGGATAGATCTTCTCCCAGATACGAACCCTATCTTTATTCCTCCCTATATAATGTCTCCCGTGGAACTCAAAGAGTTGAAAGATCAGTTGAAGGATCTTCTTGATAAAGGTTTCATCAGGCCTAGCATTTCTCCATGGGGTGCCCCAGTTTTATTTGTTCGAAAGAAAGATGGTTCTCTTAGAATGTGTATTGACTACCGTCAGCTGAACAAGGTCATAATCAAGAATAAATATCCCATTCCTAGGTTTGATGACTTGTTCGATCAGCTTCAGGGTGCCAGTTTCTTCTCCAAGATCGACCTTAGATCCAATTATCATCAGCTTTGTGTTAGAGAGGGTGATATCCCGAAGACAGCCTTTAGGACTCGGTATGGTCATTATGAATTTGTTGTGATATCTTTTGGTCTAACGAATGCTCCTACAACCTTTATGGATTTGATGAACAGTGTGTTCAAATAGTACCTGGATATGTTTGTGATTGTTTTCATTGATGATATCTTCATCTGCTCTCGGAGTGAGGTGAGACGGACTCCCTGGTTTCTATACAGAAGCTGCACAATGGCTGGGCCTGAGGATCCACATTTCAATATTATCCTGAGAATCAGAGAGCTAATGAGAAGGGATTGGAGGTGTGAATCACTTGAGGGTTGTGTTGCAAACTCTCAAGGATAGACAGTTGTTTGCTAAGTTTAGCAAGTGTTAGTTCTGGATACAGTCTGTTGCCTTTCTGGGTCATATTGTGACTAGTGATGGTATCCGAGTAGATTCTCAAAAGATAGAGGCAGTAAAGAACTGGCCTAGACCCACTTCCCCGTCTGATATTAGGAGCTTTTTTGGTTTGGCTGGTTACTACAGGAGGTTTGTAGAAGGTTTTTCTTCCATTGCTGCCCCTTTGACCCGACTGACTCAGAAGAAGGTAAAATTTTAGTGGTTCGACTTGTGTGAGAAGAACCTTCAGGAATTGAAGACTAGATTGACCACAGCTCCAGGGTTAGCTCTACTCGAGGGCCTAGATGATTTTGTTATGTATTGTGATGCTTTTAGGATTGGTTTAGGTTGTGTTTTGATGCAGCGTGGTAAGGTGATTGCTTATGCTTCGAGACAGCTTAAGACTCATGAGAAGAACTATCCTACTCATGATCTTGAGTTGGAAGCCGTGGTCTTTGCTTTGAAGATTTTGAGACATTACTTGTATGGTGTGTATGTGGATGTATTAACCAATCATAAGAGTCTTCAATATGTGTTCACTCAAAAGGAATTGAATTTGCGACAAATGAGGTAGCTTGAGCTCCTTAAGGATTATGATATGAGTGTGCTTTACCATCCGGGTAAGGCCAATGTCGTAGTGGATGCTTTGAGTAGACTGTGCATGGGAAGTGTGTCTTCCATTGATGATGGGAAGAAGGAATTTGTTAAGGAGGTTCGTAGGCTAGCTCGGTTGGGAGTTTGCCTTATGGACTCGACAAAAGGTGGTGTGATTGTACAAAATGGTGCTGAATCATCTTTGGTAGCGGAGGTGAAGGCAAAGCAAGACAGGGATCCCATTTTACTTCAGCTTAAGGGTGCAATTCATCAGCAGCGGGTGGAGGTTTTCTCCCAAGGGGGAGATAGTGTGCTTCGTTATAAGGGTCGCTTATGTGTGCCAGATATAGATGGGTTGAGACAACAGATTCTGACTGAGGCTCACAGTTCTAGATATTCCATTTATCCTGGTGCTACCAAGATATACCGTGACCTACAAAAAGTCTTTTGGTGGAATGGTATGAAGAGGGACATAGCCGGGTTTGTGGCTAAGTGTCCCCACTGTCAACAAGTAAAGGTGGAACATCAAAGGCCGGGTGGCATGATTCAAGATATTGACCTTCCCACTTGGAAATGGGAAGCAATCAATATGGACTTTATTACTGGTTTGCCTCGTACTCGAAGGCAACATGATTTCATTTGGGTGATTATCGGCCGAATGACCAAGTCATCTCACTTCTTGGTTGTTAAGACTACTAATTCAGCAGACGATTATGCCAGACTCTACATCAGGAGATAGTTCGATTGCATGGTGTTCCCTTGTCTATCATTTCTGATAGAGGTCCTCAGTTTACATCTCAGTTTTGGAAATTATTTCAGAAAAGTCTTAGTACCCAGGTGAAGCTTAGCACAACTTTTCACCCTCAAACAGACAGCCAGGCAAAGCATACTAATCAGACTTTGGAGGATATGTTTAGAGCTTGTGTGATTGACTTCAAAGGTAATTGGGATGATCACTTACCTCTTATAAAGTTTGCCTACAACAACAACTTTCACTCTAGCATCCAGATGGCTCCATATGAGGCACTTTATGGCCAGAGATGTAGGTCTCCTATTGGTTGGTTTGAGTTAGGTGAGGCAGCCTTGATTGGTCCAGATTCGGTTTATGAGACTATAGAGAAAGTTCAGCTTATTAGGGATGTAATGACTCTTCCGGTCATTTCCACGTATACATTTTCCTTGTACTGTTAGAGCTTTCCTGTAGCGGCCCCAAGTCATTTATGACTTGCTGAGACCGGTGGTTCGGTGCCCTGGCCGTTCGATTAGTCGTTATGATCAATTCCCTGTCCTAGATACTCCATTCACCCTGGAACAGCAAAGATGTATAGAGACTTGAGACAACTTTACTAGTGGAATGGTATGAAGCGGGATATAGCGGAGTTTGTATCTCGATGCTTGAACTATCAGCAGGTTAAGTTCGAGCACATGAGACCTGGTGGTTTGATGCAGCGACTTCTGATATTTTCAGCTATACATCCTGTATTTCATGTTTTGATGTTGAGTCGGTATGTCCCAGATGAGTCTCATGTGTTACAGTGAGATTCAGTTCAGTTGGGTGAGGGTCTAGCCTTTGTTGAGGAGCCGACAACTATTTTGGCCAGAGATGTCAGGAGATTGAGGTCTCGAGAGATCCCGATTGTTAAGGTTCAGTGGAGTCACCATCCAGTCGAGGAGGCTACCTGGGAGACCGAGAGAGATATGCGGGCTCGGTATCCGCAGCTGTTTGAGCCTTCAGGTACCCCCTTGACCCTGACTTTCGAGGATGAAAGTCCTTTTTAGTAGTGGATGATGTAATGACTCTTCCGGTCATTTCCATGTATACGTTTTCCTTGTACTGTTAGAGCTTTCCTGTAGCGGCCCCAAGTCATTTATGACTTGCTGGGACCGGTGGTTCGGTGCCCTGGCCATTCGATTAGTTGTTATGATCAATTCCCTGTCTTAGAAGCTGAGTATCAAATTTGTGTGATGGTGAATTGCGAACCTAAAGTTAAGAATTTTATTAACATCGCGCATATTTGAAAATATGTTATTTTAAAGTTGAATGTGGTAAAAAGTTATATTTTTATTACCTTTTTAAAAGTATTTTAAATGTGTATGAAAAATACTTTTGTTATGACATAATTATGTATGTGTCTATTTTATAAGATTTTTATACATTGTAATATTTTAACGGAAATAGTAAATTTATTTGTGTTGAAAATTATTATTATAATATAGTAGGTTTTATTGGAAATAATTTTCTATTAATTATGGTATACACAAAAGGTTATATTTATTTTATTACGAACCTATGCAATACCCGAATACATTCGCAATGGAACAAATTATGTTGGTATGGACACCCCTCCACGTGGAAGTGGAGGGAGTGTACAGCAAATGCCTACGTGGTGTCATTAAGTTAGGTGTACTTGGTACTTCTTTAGTGAGATATAACCAAAATTGTGCTACACCCACTTGCTGACTACTCTCGTTATATATTATATTAGGTTAGAACTAATGACATTTTCTTTTCATTGTGACAAACATAAGCTACAACACCCTTCACTTTATTATTCCTCGCTAACAAGTGGGTTATATAGATGTTACACGTATAGATATATTGTGTTAAGGAGGGGAAATGATGATTGGTTGGTGTTTTTGTTAAAGCACCATAAGAAATCGATTATTTACGTCAAGTTATTCAAGCCTGAGTTCAAGTTTGATTTCGTTTCGGAGTTTTTCGGAGCGGTTCGAGCTCGAAAATCATTGTCCTCCTAGCAGCTTGTCGTCGGACGACAGGTAGGTTACGGTTTATTTTCCCTAGATTCCGCATATATAGGATAAAATTGTATTAATTGGCATCCTTGGGTTGGGTTTATTAGGTCGGTACCACAGACCTGGACCGCTTTATTCATTCCCGCCTAACCTTTGTTCCTCCGTTGCGTGTAGTACTTGCCGATATATTTTATTTACTCTTGTGGTCCTGTGAGGCCTGGTTGACTCTGGAACATAGAAGGTGGGATATTGGGAATGTCCGCGAGTCCCGGGCATAAAATTATCCTTCTAGGCTGGTTATGCTTGCTGAGTAGCTATGGGCCTGTGCAGGGTCGATAGGTTGATTGTGAGCTGCTGGGCAGCTATTGTGTTTAATCATACCATTTCCATGCATTTAAAGAGGTTTTATCCATGTTTTACTATGGTTTGGGCTTCAGGCCTACTGACACTATGTTCTAAACCTTGCATGGCCCCGGGGGTCTGTTTTTTTTATGGAAATAAATTGGAAATGGTTTGATTTAATTTGTGAATATTCTTGGGTAAAAGAAAGTAAAATTATGATTTAAATTATCAGTTTTATGATTTACGCTAGACTCGGCAGGGCCGGGGTGCTAGTTGAGTTTTCTTGCTACCTGAGATAATTTTAGCCTCGATCAGACCGAGCACCCGAGATGAATTTATACTGTTTAGACCCGGTTATGCTCGGGCACCCTTGGAGGGGTTTTTGAGATATTTTCCTACTACTTTAGTCCTGGACAGGGTCTGGGCATGCACATTTGAGACTGGGTCTCTATATTGAAACCGGACTTACTTCCGGATGACATGTTTTGATACTGAGTTTTAGTATGGGGTCGGGGACCTCCATGGACCTTGCCATCTGGGCTTGGGGCTTCGGGCTGCGTGTGCAGGAGCAAGGGTATATGACGGCGTAAAGATATACGGGCAATGTCCTTCCATGGAACCTACCTGCTGGGCCGGATTGGCACCAGAGGAGGTACATACACAGATACCATTTCACTTGAGATCTTCATGCATCATATCATTAACTGTTTGAGGCTCCACCCTTGTTTGTTGTTTGTTGATTGTACGCTCCGATAGTATGGGATGCCGGAGGGTTTGTTTTCACTTGTTTGTGTACCTCGGTTGTATGGGCAGCCGGGGGACTGTAGGTAGACTCTTGCTATTTACTTACAGAATTGTTCCCTATTACGGTTTAGTTTGAAATTGGTTACTGCTAGGCTGTCAGTTTCTGGATTTAAGATTGATATGATTTGTTGAGTTTGATTCCTGTCTCGAAGCATGCCTATCATTACTCTTTCCCTCTTCTTACACTTGAGGTTACCGGTATACCATCCATTTCGTAAACTTATTATGTATACACTGTTATTGCAAGGACCCCAGGTGCGTTGTTTCTTATTTTCACCTGTGCCTATGGTGTATATATTCTGCTTGCTGGCCCTCACATGTAGTTCTGTTGACTTACCTCTGGGCTAGTTCCTGTGTACCTTCTTGTTGATTTCTGTGACTACTTGCTTCTATTTTGTATGTTACTACGCTTTTATCTTATATGTGCCCAGTCGGCCTATGATACCTACTGGGTACCTTATTCTTCGCATTTGGTGCTCACCCTACCCCCTACATCTTTTGGTGCAGATCCTAGCGTGGGCCATCGCCGTTAGACCGCTGTGATTCGTGCTTAGAGATCCGTTGGGGACTACTTCAGACTGAGGGTGATCTCTTGGCGATCAGAGCTTAGATTTAGTTTATCTTTTGCTTTATGTACTCTAGTACCATTCAGAGACATCTGTATATATTGTTTTGGATCAATTGCACTCCATGTATGTAGTTCTGGCTCTATACTATGATACCAGGTCTTGGGGTTTGGTTTAGTTTCCGCATATGTATATATATATTCATGTTATCTATAATCTTTATCTTGTTCCCTTACTTTTGCTTATTAAACTATTCTTCTGCTTATTTGTTAGATAGTAGCCCGTTACTAACTGTCCTGGGCTACGGGAGTTGGTTCGCCTACTGGGGGGGTTGTGGTGCCATCATGAACGAGAAATTGGGTCGTGACAACTTGGTATCATAGCTCTAGGTTCACCGGTGTCATCGGTATGGGAGCCAATGTCTAGTAGAGTCTTGTGGATCGGGGCGGAGACGCCTGTACTCAATCTTCGGGAGGCTACAGTGACATTTTAGGAAATTTAACTCTTTCATTGATTATGTGTCATGCGTAGAACCCTTGAAGTTTCTGGAAATCTCATTTGTTCTACTTCATTCTTCCGCAGATGGTTCGTACGAGATTATCGGCATCACGCGGAGATGAGCCTCCCACTCCAGCTAGGGGTCGAGGACGCCCTCGAGCAGCGGCACCTGCTAGAGCTGCTAGAGTTGAGATAGAGCCCGAGCAGCATGTGGATCAGGGGGCAGCCCAGGTACCACCAGCTCCAGTACCAGCTCCAGCGCCCACTTCTGTGCCAACTCCAGCCGCAGCTCAGTCTCCAGATATTCAGGGATTACTATTACAACTTTTGGGTGTGATTAGAGAGCGACCTTCTGAGGTAGCACAGACATCCGCTCAGGGGGCAGCCCTAGGTGCATAGAGTTTAGGAGCGCAGCCTACTACTGAGGCTCCCCGTGCGGAGGTCATTTTGGTTCCATCAGTTGCACAGCCTCTTGCTTCTCACCCAGCTATGACAGAGTCAGAGCAAAAGGCGTTGGGTAGGTTTTTGAGGTTAGCACCTCCGAGGTTTGCTGGTACTTCTGGACAGGACCCACATAACTTTATTACTACCTATGAAGAGATGTTGCATCATTTGGGTTTGTTGGAGACTCACGGGGTTGGTTATACTACCTATCAGTTAGAGGGCCCAGTGAAGTTATGGTGGAGGGCCCAGGTTGCTTGTAGACCACCATCGTCACCTTCTTTGACCTGGTCTGAGTTTTATGAGGCTTTTATGGCCAAGTTCTTGCCTCAGAGTGATCGTGAGCGTCGCAGGGAGCAGTTTACTCACCTTATGCAAGATTCTATGACTGTCTCGGAGTATGAGACCCGTTTTCATCTGCTAGCACCGTTTGGAGCTATGATCATTCCTACCGAGGTAGAGAGGATTCGCAGATTTGTATGGGGTTTGAGGCCAGAGATCAGGCAGCCAGCTGAGATATTGATTGCCGGTGGTCGGTCATTTCAGGCTATCGCAGACTATGCCCGTACTGTGGAGGACTTACAGCGACATGATCAGGGGTCCATATATAAGAGGCCTCGACATCAGGGTGGCTACAGTGGTTCCAGATATGGTGCTAGAGGTTCTGGCCAGTGGGGCCGGGGTTATCAGCCACAACAGCACCAGGGTCAGTCCCGCCGACCGGTTCAAGCTTTCCTTCAGACTTCTGGTAGTACCCAGTTCGAGCAGGGTTAGAGTAGCCATCAGAGCTATAGCGGCCAGTCTTCGAGGGGTATAGTTTCTAGGGCATCAGGTTGTGGTGGTTATACGGGGTCTGCTGGTTCATCTCGACTGAGTAGGCCGTCAGGGGCTTATTTTACTTGTGGTGTGATTGGTCATTTTGCTAGAGATTGCCCTCAGCAGGGTACAGTTCAGTTGGCCGAGCCTTTACGAGCAGTTCAGCCTCCGGCTAGAGGAGGTGGTCGTCAGAGTAGAGGTGGTACTCCGCGCGGTAGAGCAGGTGTTAGGGATGGCGGTCGGGCAGGTGGAGGTCATCGTCAGTTTTATGCGGTCCCTAGGAGACCAGAGGCAGAGGCCTTAGATGCTGTGATTACAGGTACGGTTTTTGTGTGCCATCAGTCTGCTATGGCTTTATTTGATCTTGGATCCACTTGTTCATATGTATCTGCCTACTTTGTGCCTTGTTTGGGGTTGTCTAGTGAGCCATTATCTGTTCCTGTTTCTGTTTCTACCCCACTAGGAGATTCTTTAGTAGTGGATCGGATTGTGAGATCTTGTATGCTATCTATTGGTGATTCAGAGACTTGGGGTGATTTGATGATTCTTGATATGCTAGATTTTGATGTGATACTGGGCATGGACTGGTTATCCCCTCACCGTGTGGTTTTGGATTGTTATGTCAAGACCATTACCATAGCTGTGCCTGGTGTATCCCCGGTTGTGTGGCAGGGTTCGGTTAGCCATGCACCATCTGGGATCATCTCTTGTCTTCGAGCTAGGAAGTTAATTTCCCGTGGGTGTTTAGCTTATCTAGCATATGTCCGAGATGCTAGTGCTGACCCTACTTCTCCTGAGTCTGTTCCTGTGGTTAGAGACTTCCTTGATGTGTTTCCTACCGACCTGCCAGGCCTTCCACCTGAGAGAGATATTGATTTTGCTATTGAGTTAGAGCCGGGCACCAGACTCATTTCTATTTCTCCTTACCGTATGGCTCCGGCTGAGTTGAGGGAGCTTAAGGAGCAGCTCCAGGATCTGTTAGCTAACGAGTTTATTAGACCGAGTGTGTCACCTTGGGGTGCTCCAGTTCTCTTTGTGAAGAAGAAAGATGGGTCGATGCGCATGTGTATTGATTATCGACAGCTGAATAGGGTGACAGTGAAGAATAGGTATCCGATGCCGAGGATTGATGACTTGTTTGACCAGCTTCAGGGTTCAGTCGTGTTTTCGAAGATTGATTTGAGGTCCGGCTACCATCAGTTGAGGATTGGGCGGAGGATTATCCCTAAAGACAGCATTCAGGATCAGTTATTGTCATTATGAGTTCCTGGTGATGTCTTTTGGGTTGACTAATGCCCCGCAGCCTTTATGAACTTGATGCACAGGGTTCTTGGCCCGTATTTGGACTCATTTGTGATAGTTTTTATAGACGACATCTTGGTATACTCGCGTAGTAGAGATGAGCATGAGCAGCACTTGAGGGTTATACTCCAGACTTTGAGAGATCATCGGCTTTATGCCAAGTTCTCAAAGTGCGAGTTTCGGCTTGAGTCAGTTGAATTCCTAGGGCACGTGGTGTCTAAGGATGGGATTAGGGTTGACCCGGGAAAGATTTCTGCGGTTTGTGATTGGCCTAGACCTACTACTGCTACTGAGGTCCACAACTTCATTGGGTTAGCAGGTTACTACAGAAGGTTCATTCAGGGATTTTCTTCCATAGTAGCACCCTTGACTATGCTGACTAGGAAGGATGTCTCATTTCAGTGGTCGGATCAGTGCAAGGATAGCTTTCAGAGGCTTAAGGCCTTATTGACATCAGCTCCAGTTTTGACTTTGCCGATTGAGAGTCAGAGCTTCTCCGTGTATTGTGATGCTTCTGGGGTTGGTCTTGGTTATGTGTTGATGCAGCAGGGTCGAGTAATAGCATATGCGTCGAGGTAGCTGAAGGTTCATGAGCGCAACTACCCCACTCATGACTTAGAGTTGGCGGCGATAGTTTTCGCGCTCAACATCTGGAGGCATTACCTATATGGAGTTCACTGTGAGATGTTCACTGATCACCGTAGTTTTCAGTATATCACGAGTCAGCGAGAGTTGAACTCGAGACAGAGGAGATGGGTCGAGTTACTGAAGGACTATAACTTCACTATTCTGTATTATCCGGGCAAGGCAAACGAGGTAGCGGATGCCTTGAGTCGGAAGGCAGTGAGTATGGGTAGCCTAGCTTCTCTTTCAGTTTTAGAGCGACCGTTGGCCTTGGACATCCGGTCCTTGGCTAACCGTTTGGTTAGGCTTGACTTGTCGGATCCTAGCAGAGTTCTCGCCAGTGTTAAGGTTCGTTCTACTTTGATTGATCAGATTCAGAGCCGTCAGTTTGAGGATCAGCAGTTGTGTGACCTTCGTGATCAGGTTGTTCAGGGTGGGACCAGTTGGGCTACTCTAGATTCAGATGGGGTTCTGAGGTTTGATAGTCGCCTTTATGTTCCGAGGATTAGTGATTTGATTCAGTTGATACTTCATGAGGCACATTGTACTAGATACTCCATTCACCCTGGAACAACAAAGATGTATAGAGACTTGAGACAGCTTTACTGGTGGAGTGGTATGAAGCGGGATATAGCGGAGTTTGTATCTCGGTGCTTGAACTGTCAGCAGGTTAAGTTCGAGCAAATGAGACCTGGTGGTTTGATGCAGCGACTTCCCATTCCTGAGTGGAAGTGGGAAGGGATTACTATGGACTTTGATGTTGGTTTGCCTCGTACTTCTCATAGGTTTGATTCCATATGGGTGATTGTTGATAGGCTGACTAAGTCAGCACATTTCTTGCCGGTTCAGACTTCTTATGGCACAGAGAGGTTAGCTCAGATCTACCTTCGTGAGATTGTTCGGTTGCACGGGGTCCCGGCTTCTATCATTTCAGACCGCGGAACTCAGTTCACATCTCAGTTCTGGAGGGCTATTCAGCGATATTTGGGTACAGAGGTTCATATTAGTACCGCTTTCCACCCTCAGACAGATGGCCAGTCCGAGAGGACCATTCAAGTCTTGGAGGACATGCTTCGGGCCTGTGTTCTTGACTTTGGAGGTTCCTGGGATTAGTTTGTTCCCTTGGCAGAGTCTGCTTATAATAACAGTTTCCATTCGAGTATTGGCATGGCACCTTTTGAGGCTTTGTATGGCAGGCGTTGCAGATCACCGGTAGGTTGGTTTGATGGTTTTGATTCTAGGCCACAGAGTACAGATTTGCTTCGAGATTCCTTAGATCAGGTTCGAGCGATTCAGGACAGACTTCGGGCAGCTCAGAGCAGGAAGAAGAGTTATGCTGATCGTAGGCTTCATGCCTTGGAGTTTAGTGTCGGTGACTTGGTGTTTCTCCGTGTATCGCCCATGAAGGGCGTGATGAGATTTGGTAGGCGGGGCAAGCTTAGCCCCACATACATTGGGCCGTTTGAGATTCTTCAGAGGGTTGGTAGCGTTGCCTATCAGTTAGCCTTGCCTCCGATATTTTCAGCTATACATCCTGTATTTCATGTTTCGATGTTGAGTCGGTATGTCCCAGATGAGTCTCATGTGTTACAGTGGGATTCAGTTCAGTTGGGTGAGAGTCTAGCCTTTGTTGAGGAGCCGACTACTATTTTGGCCAGAGATGTCAGGAGATTGAGGTATCGAGAGATCCCGGTTGTTAAGGTTCAGTGGTGTCACCATCCAGTCGAGGAGGCTACCTGGGAGACCGAGAGAGATATGCGGGCTTAGTATCCGCAGCTGTTTGAGCCTTCAGGTACCCCCTTGACCCTGACTTTCGAGGATGAAAGTCCTTTTTAGTAGTGGATGATGTAATGACTCTTCCGGTCATTTCCATGTATACATTTTCCTTGTACTGTTAGAGCTTTCCTGTAGCGGCCCCAAGTCATTTATGACTTGCTGGGACCGGTGGTTCGGTGCCCTGGCCGTTCGATTAGTCGTTATGATCAATTCCCTGTCTTAGAAGCTGAATATCAAATTTGTGTGATGGTGAATTGCGAGCCTAAAGTTAAGAATTTTATTAACATCGCGCGTATTTGAAAATATGTTATTTTAAAGTTGAATGTGGTAAAAAGTTATATTTTTATTACCTTTTTAAAAGTATTTTAAATGTGTATGAAAAATACTTTTGTTATGACATAATTATGTATGTGTCTATTTTATAAGATTTTTATACATTGTAATATTTTAACGGAAATAGTAAATTTATTTGTGTTGAAAATTATTATTATAATTTAGTAGGTTTTATTGGAAATAATTTTCTATTAATTATGGTATACTCAAAAGGTTATATTTATTTTATTACGAACCTATGCAATACCCGAATACATTCGCAATGGAACAAATTATGTTGGTATGGACACCCCTCCACGTGGAAGTGGAGGGAGTGTACAGCAAATGCCTACGTGGTGTCATTAAGTTAGGTGTACTTGGTACTTCTTTAGTGAGATATAACCAAAATTGTGCTACACTCATTTGCTGACTACTTTCGTTATATATTATATTAGGTTAGAACTAATGACATTTTCTTTTCATTGTGACAAACATAAGCTACAACACCCTTTTCACTTTATTATTCCTCTCTAACAAGTGGGTTATATAGATGTTACACGTATAGATATATTGTGTTAAGGAGGGGAAATGATGATTGGTTGGTGTTTTTGTTGAAGCACCATAAGAAATCAATTATTTACGTCAAGTTATTCAAGCCCGAGTTCAAGTTTGATTTTGTTTTGGAGCTTTTCAGAGCGGTTCGAGCTCGGAAATCGTTGTCCTAGCAGCTTGTTGTCGGACGACAGGTAGGTTACGGTTTATTTTCCCTAGACTCTGCATATATAGGATAAAATTGTATTAATGGGCATCCTTGGGTTGGATTTATTAGGTCGGTATCACAGACCTGTACCGATTTATTCATGCCTGCCTACCTTTGTTCCTCCGTTGCGTGTAGTACCTGCCAATATATTTTATTTACCCTTGTGGTCCTGTGAGGCCTGGTTGACTCTGGAACATAGAAGGTGAGATATTGGGAATGTTCGCGAGTCCCGGGCATAAAATTATCTTTCTAGGCTGGTTATGCTTGCTGAGTAGCTATGGGCATGTGCAGGGTCGATAGGTTGATTGTGAGATGCTGGGCAGCTATTGTGTTTGATCATACCATTTCCATGCATATAAAGAGGTTTTATCCATGTTTTACTATGGTTTGGGCTTCAGGCCTACTGACACTATGTTCTAAACCTTGCATGGCCTCGGGGGTCCATTTTTTTTATGGAAATAAATTGGAAATGGTTTGATTTAACTTGTGAATATTCTTGGGTAAAAGAAAGTAAAATTATGATTTAAATCACCAGTTTTATGATTAACGCTAGACTCGGCAGGGCCGGGGTACTAGTTGAGTTTTCTTGCTACCTGAGATAATTTTAGCCTCGGTCGGACCGAGCACCCGAGATGACTTTCTACTGTTTAGACCCGGTTATGCCCGGGCACCCTTGGAGGGGTTTTTGAGATATTTTCCTACTACTTTAGTCCTGGACAGGGTCTGGGCATGCACATTCGAGACTGGGTCTCTATCCTGAAACCAGACTTGCTTCCGGATGACATGTTTTGATACTGAGTTTTAGTACGGGGTCGGGGAACTCCATGGACCTTGCCATCCGGGCCTGGGGCTTCGGGCTGTGTGTGTGCCAGAGGAAGGGTATACGACGGAGTAGAGGTATACGGGTAGTGTCCTTCCATGGAACCTACCTGCTGGGCCGGATCGGCACTGGAGGAGGTACATACAGAGATACCATTTCACTTGAGATCTTCATGCATCATATCATTCATTGTTTGAGGCTCCACCCTTATTTGTTGTTTGTTGATTGTAGCTCCGGTAGTATGGGATGCCGGAGGGTTTGTTTTCACTTGTTTGTGTTCCTCGGTTGTATGGGCTACCGGGGGACTGTAGGTAGACTCTTGCTATTTACTTACAGAATTGTTCCCTGTTACGGTTAAGTATGAAATTGGTTACTGCTAGGCTGTCAGTTTCTGGATTTGAGATTGATATGATTAGTTGAGTTTGATTCCTGTCTCTGAGCATGCCTATCATTACTCTTTCCCTCTTCTTACACTTGAGGTTACCGGTATACCGTCCATTTCGTAAACTTATTATGTATACACTGTTATTGCAAGGACCCCAGGTGTGTTGTTTCTTACTTTCACCTGTGCCTATGGTGTATATATTCTGCTTGCTGGCCCTCACATGTGGTTCTGTTGACTTCCCTCTGGGCTAGTTCCTGTGTACCTTTTTGTTGATTTCTGTGACTACTTGCTTCTATTATGTCTGTTACTACGCATTTATCTTATATGTGCCCAGTCGATCTATGATACCTACTGGGTACCTTATGCTTCGCATTTGGTGCTCACCCTACCCCCTGTATATTTTGGTGCAGATCCTAGCGTGGGCCATTGCCGTTAGACCGCTGTGATTCGTGCTTAGAGATCTGTTGGGGACTAGTTCAGACTGAGGGTGAGCTCTTGGCGATCGGAGCTTAGCTTTAGTTTATATTTTGCTTTATGTACTCTAGTACCATTCAGAGACATCTGTATATATTGTTTTGGATCAATTGCACTCCATGTATGTAGTTCTGGCTCTATACTATGATACCAGGTCTTGGGGTTTGGTTTAGTTTCCGCATATGTATATATATATATATATATATATTCATGTTATCTATTATCTTCATCTTGTTCCCTTACTTTTGCTTATTAAACTATTTTTCTGCTTATTTGTTATATAGTAGCCCATTACTAACTGTCCTAGGCTACGGGAATTGGTTCGCCTACTGGGGAGTTGTAGGTGCCATCATGACCGAGAAATTGGATCGTGACAAGGGAGAGGTTGAAGACCGCTCAGAATCAACAGAAATCTTATGCAGATGTGAGAAGAAGGGAGTTGGAATTTGAAATTGATCATTGGGTTTTCTTTAAGGTGTCACCCATGAAGGGTGTGATGAGATTCAACAAGAAAGGAAAGCTTAGTCCCTGTTTTGTAGGTCCTTATAGGATATTTAGGAGAGTTTTTAGCGTTGCTTATGAGTTGGAGTTGCCAACAGAGTTGTAAGCGGTTCATCCAGTTTTCCATGTTTCCTTGTTGAAAAAGTGTGTTGGTGACCCGAGCTTGATTGTCCCTTTGGAGGATGTAGGTGTGAAGGATTGTCTCACCTATGAGGAGGTTCCCATAGAGATCCTTGATCGTCAGATTCGGAGGTTGAGAAATAAAGAAGTTACTTCGATAAAGGTTCTTTGGAGAAACCAGCTTGTTGAAGGAGCTACTTGGGAAGCGGAAGAGTCCATGAAGGCCAAATATCCCCATCTCTTTCCTTCCGATTCTGTTCCAGCTTGAGGTAATAGTTTCATCCTTAGTATGTTCCTCCGATTCTATTCCACCAGTTCCTCTCATAACTCTAGCATACATCCATGTTTTACGAAGTTAGTTTATCATGTTCTCAAGTTGAAAAGCTCAGTTTTTATGTGTACTCTTTGGTTTACATGTTCTGTTGCTGGTTGGGCTGTTTTCTCTTTAGTGTTCCCTTGTGTAGTCTTTATTCGAGGATGAATGATCCCAAGGGGGAGATATTGTAATACCCCAGAAATCAAACCAGCTATCTAAAACAAAATCTTAGAAAATTTTTATGTTTCAGGAAGGATGGATCCAAACCGCGAACCGTGTTTCGAACCACTGGTCGTGGAATGGAACCGTGATTTCCTTTGGTTGACTCAGCCTCTGGTCTGGAACCACGAGTTGGTTCTATAGACCTTGGTTAAAACCACGGGTTCGTCCTGTCCACTCGTGGAACTCAGATCAGAGGGTTGGCAAGTCCCTCTGAAATGATAACTCAACTCTACGACTCGTCGTCCAAACGACGAACCGTAGTCTTGACTCGTGGTTTGACCAGGGGTCAACTAAGGTCCCCAGGAACCATGAGTCCAAATGATGATCCATCATTCAAATAATGGGCCCATCCTATTGACTCGTGGATTTCCTTCAGCAGCCTGACTTTTCTGTCAGAAACCACGAGTTGGAACCACAGGTCGTGATTCAAACGATGACCCGTAAAACTGATTCGTGATCCCTGAAATTGACCATTTTCTAGATTTATCTAACTTATGTCTCAGGGGTATTTTAGTCATTACCCACTCTTTTAACTCCTAAATGATGTCGTTTTGATTATCTCAAGAAGGGTTTTCACCCTCATTAGCCTAAGTTCCTTCTCATTACTTCACTCCCCTCCCAAAAAGGAAAATTCTTCTCCAAGCTTCAAGTCTCAAGCTCCAAGTTTAAGCCTCCTAAGACTTTTCAATTCAAGTGGGTTATCTTCAATCAAGGTGTGTGGGTAATCAACAATGGGTTCCTTTCACCCTTGTGCCCAAAATTCCTAATTCAAATTTTGATTTCATGGTCTTCAAATCAGAGTTCTTATCCAATTCTCATGGGTTTTGCTAAATATGGTCTTCTCATGATTTGATTATGAAATTACTATTAAAATTGCATGATTTCACATCGGTTTTTACATGTTAACTCTTATTTCATGAATTGAAGTTTAACCATGGAAATTCCTACATGCATGAAGTTGATTTAAGCAAATTGGATTTTGATAGCATGTTACTTATGGGTTTTCAAGCATGTGCATGCCTAGTTCCTATGTTCTATGAAAATATATGTATTATGAAATTGAACTAGATTCATGCAAAGTTTTACAAGTCATGAAGTATGCAAATTTCACAAGTTATGAAGTCTTATGCAAGACAAACACCCGATGTTCCATCAATGCTCATGAATCAATTTCTAAACCCTAATTCATGAGTAGTATGACGATCCGGGGTATGAACACGTTATGAAATTTTTTGGCATCAGATATGTCACATGTATATGAGCTCATGTTATATGTTTTGGGAGTAGTATTTAGTACCAATAGATGAGGGTTTAGATAACCCAAATCCAAAACTACGTTGCCACCGTAGGTTTCCCTCTGTGGCTTATCATGACAGAATCCTGGTATGACATGGTTCTAACTTTGGTCGGTTAGGACAACTCTTTTCAGCGGGGGTTCATGACTCTGAACTCCATGTAGCTCAGCATGGTTTAATGTCGGTTAAGAGAAACTCCCACATGTTTATTTTCAAGCTATGAAGACATATGATTCTATACTATGAAACTTAAGCTTTATTTCATGTTTCATGTTTTATACCTTGATATTTATTCATGTTCTTTCTTTACATAACAAGTTCATTCTTAAGCATATTTTAAACTATTTTTATCATGATTCATGCATCTCTCACATACTCGGTACATCCTATAGTACTGACGCATATCTTGCGCTACATCCGTTGATGATGCAGATTCAGGAGTCCCTTCCCAGGCACGTGGCTAGAGCTTCCATGCCACTCTATCTGTCAGCTTTTGGTGAATCCTCTTAGGTCGAGGACTAGTCATGTTATTAGCTTGTGTTAGCTTTTCATTTCCGTACTTTGAGTTTGCTAGGGTCTTGTCCTAGCAACTCTTTATGTTATGAGTAGAGGCTTTTCATACATAGACAGTATTCGAGTCTTTTGGATCTTGTATGCCTATTTGGCTTGACTATCCATTTATGCTATTCTGACTTTATCTATTATGCTTTCGCTTATCTTTTGTTATGCTTGAGAATTCTATGACCAAGGGTTAGCTTGGGTCACTTGTGGTCCCAAGTCCTGTGTTACGTCTAGGGGGTAACCTCGGGGCATGACAATAAAAATGGTAGTCCTAGGTGAATTAATGGTGAAAAAGCCCGAGAATGGGTGGAACAATTATGGATTTGGCCTGGGGATTAGAATTTGAATACAATACGGGGGATATTTAGGCTACATTGTTTAACTTAGTGTTATGTGATTCTTTTTAAACCAAGAGCAAGCGAAAGCTCCAAGAAATGGAAAGGCTCCGGTCCAGTAGAGTTTTCAGGCTAATTTGAGGTAGGTGATGGTTGATTATTTTCCCAAATTACGTTATATGTGCACATTAATTATTACATAGTATTTTTGTACATTGCATGTTTAGAAAATAAGGAAATTTATGTGAAATGATATCTTGTTGTTAATCCCGTGCAATGAATTTGTTTAATGCTTGTTGGGTTTTCAAGTGTGACTGTATTCATTGTATCTGTGATTATATACTATCTGTGATTTCCTTCGGTTGGCTCGGGTACCACGCCTGGTACGGGATATCTACCAATTGGACCGAGTACCATACCTGGTACATGTTCTATAATAGTTAGCTCGGGTATGACGCCTGGTACATGTTTGTTTATTTTTCCCTGTGTTGGTTTCATTAGTGAACCGTGTTAATTGTTGTGATGCATTTACTTCCTATTGGTCCATGAGTGATCGGATTGCTATGTTTAAATGGTTCTTGTGTAGACCGAGGTTGCATTGTTAAACACCATAGATGATGTCTTAGGGATCCTTGGGTGGTCGGGATACCTAAAAATTAGGTTGAATCCTATCTGAAGTTGTTTTTGTGATGGTTCTTGGACATGTTTTATGTGATTGTTAAGTCTAGTTGATGACTGAGAGTCTTGGTTATATTCACTGGCTTGGATTTAAATGTTCTGTTTGGTTTTACTAAGTTTTAGTTACTTGTTCATATTTCATATGTTTGGAGTTGGCCGATGATCCTACCAGAGCACTATTATTTTGTGTACTGATATTGGACTTGCTCTTCTTTTGTGAGTACATGACATATTCCAGCGGCTGCTACGCGACCTCAATTGTAGTTTCAACATTTTCAGAATTTAAGGTGAGCTACTTCTTCCAGGATACTATGAGTTCATCTATCTTATTTCTAGTCCATTGTTTGGACTCAGACTTTGTTAATTTTGGGGTTGCATTCTCGTATTCTAGAATTATTAGATATTTTAGTGCACGACTTTTAGGTTCTAGGGGATAATTTCTGCATGGTTCATTTATTTTAAATTATAGACATGAGATCTTACTTTTATCTATAAAATTGGTTTTAGCTGTTTAACTTAGTTGAGCTTTTAGGTTGGTTAATTGGTTCTCCCACCGGGGGTTAGTATGGGTGCCACTTGCGGCGGTTAGGTGATGACATGAACGAATCTTGAATTAAATAATTCATTGAATGAAGTAAAAAGTACATCACACAGATTACTATGTTCTGGTGAAAATTAAAATCCTTTGACATCTTACGACCATGTGTCCTGAATTCTTTTATCTAAGTGCTTTAAGATTTCACTGTTAAGATCTGAAACGGCCTCCACTTTGCATTTAGCCCGATGAATTCATCAAGAGTAACTTTGTATACTCTGATCAAATAGTCTATAAATTCATTAAGAGAATTTAATCTCATTCTCCTTTACATCAAAGTATCGATAAATCTATCAAGAGTTGTTTCTACACACTCCAATCAAAATCGATTTATAGATTTAGTAAGAGAACATAATATCATCCTCCTTTACAATAAAGTGTATATAAATCTATCAAGAGTTATTACAACACACTCCAATCAAAATATATTTATAGACTTACAAAAAAAATATAATCTCATCCTTCTTCACAACTAACTGTTGGTAAATCTATCAAGAGTGTTCCTATACACTCCAATCGAGATCAATTTATAGACTTATTAAGAGAATATAATCTCATCCTTTTCTTTAATAGGAATATCGATAAATCTATCAAGAGTGTTCTAACTCATTCCAACTGAATTCGGTCTTATAGATATAATTAAAACAGTAAAATGTCAACATGTACACATCTATTTACTCTTTTAGGAAATGAAAATTTTGATGTGCTCCACAATTGTAACTTTACTTCTTTTCCCTTTGAACTCATGATTGCATCATTAGGTAGGGTTCCCATAATGTACAATTAATTTTCAATAGATTTTATTTTCATACTTTACAAATCATCATCAATTATTTGTCTAAAAATTTTAGACAAAGAATATGCTAAATTAAATTTGAGCTTCACATATTGAAGTAAATTATACCATTCTTCAATAATTTTTTTATTTGATTGTGTCCGAGATGAACTTATCTCGGCTTGTTATTGTAACAATTATTTGAACCCCGAAATATAGCAGCTTTATCATCTTAATAGATAGTCGAAGATGATACTTGCTTACTTCATATAGGATTGTCTAATATAATATGTCTATGCCAGTCAATTTTTTTTCAAATAAAGGACAATTATAAAATTTGATTTCATCAACTGGTCATCATCAATATCGGACCAATTCAATATATTTTTAAATTATTATCTGAGACTAATATTATAAAATTTATGTCCTTAAGTTCATCAAAATTAAATGGTAAATAGTCTAGGAGACCCTTATACTTGTCTTTGTTTGTCACCTAAACCTTCCTATTCACCCCTTTGTCAACTGAACCCCCAACCAATTTTTTCTTCTTCATCTTCAGTCCACTCTCCTTTTTCTGCTTCAAATCCATCCACCACACCTACTCTCTTTTTCTTTTTATTCTTCTTCTTCTTAACACCTCCCCTCTTCTCCCCCCTTCGTTCTGCCCGCTCCCTCCTCCCACCCCCTATAAAAAAATCAATTTCCTGAGTACTTTTTAAAATTTCTTCTATTAGTTTTTTAAATTCTAAAAATATTGAGATTATTGTTTGTGTTAGTTGGGTTTAAAGAGAAAGTGTGAGTATGGGTTAACGTGAAGAATAACAGTGGCTATTGAAAATTTTTAAAAAATCCATTGATAAGCATGAGAAAGCATAAAGAATAACAAATAGGCCTTGTGAATTTATGAAATTAATTCAAAATTATCATTGGGGTTCATTGGGTTTGTATTTGTGAACATATATAGTTGAAATTTCAAATCAAATAAGAAAGAATTTTATCTGTTTAGCATGAATTTGGTGCTTAATTTATGACAAATATGAAAAAATGGATGTTGAAAAGTAAAAGTAATCTATTTATTATTTTTTAATATTTATTTTCTTATATGTTAAATAAAAATAACGTGAAATTCTACGTGTAATTGCATGTATTACATATACACTGACCGGATGAAAAAAGAGTTTAAAATGTTATGTTTTATTGAGTTTAAGGGTTCGATTGACAAAGAAATGAGTAGAAGGGTTCAGATGACAAACAAAGACAAGTACAGGGGTTTGCTAGACTATTTCGCCAAATTATATAATTAGACAATATAGTCTATAATAGACTTTTGAGAACTAGTCATATGCTTTATACTTTCAATGTTCTAAGAGCTTTCCCATAGTTTGAAATTCAAAGGCCTTATTATTGCCAAACACAATTCATCATATATGTATATATTATACTCCTCAATAGAAGACATCATCATATATATTAATCCATAAAAAGTCTTCAGCTTATAATGGAAGCAATATTTTTTTTTTCTTTCCCTCAAAATGATATTCTAACTTTCAAGTATTGATATGATATTTACAAATAATATATTCATATCACTGCACAAACTGAAAGTTTCATGATCTTTATATGCAACATATATGTACATCAATTTTCTTTGAATATAAATATGATGCTTTCAAATAACATATTTCATATTCACTAACAAAATTGAAAACTTATCTTGAATAATTATTAATGAAAGAGATAAAATATCTCTTTTCATTATGTGACAAATAATCTATCTCATAAATGTCTATGTGAATTAATTTCAAAATATAAATTTTCTTTTAATTATCTTAAAATATTACTTATTATCTTACACTTACTACAAGTAAGACCCTTAGCAAGGTGTTTCATTTCACAAACAATAATCAATCAATTATTTTTCAAGAGTCAAACGAATCTTAAATTCACGTGTCCTAGATGTTGCCTCAAGTCAAGAAAATTTACAATATAAGAAAAAATATTATAACTTTGTCACAATCTCAAAATGATATTTAATTTTTCATGCATATAATTATCTTTTCAAATAATATGTTTTTCACGAACTTGAAAATGTACATTTTGCAATTATGCATGCAACATATGCATATGCAAATTAATTTGCACTATTTTTTTTTAAAGGAATCATATGTTATATCCAATCATGCATATCATTCAAGATTATCACAAAATTATTATCTACCTAGCATTAGGTTTTACGAAAAATCACAATAAGTAGAGAATAAATAGAGGACAAAGTTTAAAGGATAGAACTCGAATTTTATTGACAATTTTTCTTTTGATGATGACTTTGATGTTGTCTAGTTCGTCATCTTCATAGTCATAATCAACAAAATACTTTTAAATTTTGTGATCGATTTCTCTTCATCACAAGTATTTGACCTCTATTCAATATCAATTGTTATGCTATGATTGTAATTCCATTAATAAAACAATAAAATCTCAACGAATCTTCAAATTCTTTCTATGCATTGGGTATATAGTTATTTTGTTTATATATATGGAGTCTATCAAATCCCCCACTATTTCATAATATATATTTTTTTTAAAAGCATTTCATGTCATTGGATATGTGATAAATTTTATTCAATATTTCAATATATCAATTGAAAACTTTGTATTTATATGCACTCTAATATCTAAATTTGTTGCTCAACTCATAGAGACAACTATCTTCAAATTATTGAAACTTGGATAATAATATCTTCCAAATGCCCAAACTGAATATCATCAAATTGTTAGAATACATATAATCATAATATTAGAGACCCAAATTAGGACTTGTTTGTCTTAGAGGCACATCAATACGTTTTTTGAAGATAGTTGGAGTCTCTTTCGCGAGCAAACGAAAGAATACATGACAACTCTATCTTCAAAATTCAACTAAGCCACACAACAAGTAGCATTCAAGAACGCTGCTCTTTTATTCTTGAATCAGTGATTTTACCTTTTGATCAATGTCTCTCAAATATTTTCAAGAAAAAGTGATTTTTAAAAGTGTGTTTCTTTACAAGAAAAGAAGAACTATTTATAGAATAAATTTTTTTGTAACATAGGAGTTTTCATCAAATAACATATGTTTATGAATTTTGTAAGAAATATATCTTACCAAAGAATCTAAAACGTATAAATTAAATGAAGTGAAAACTTATGAATTCACATTCATTCAATCTAAAAACAAAACTCTTATCAAAGTGTATTGTTTCAGAATTAGTTGAAACATTTGTTCCAACAGTTTCACTGCCTCACCCAACTGTTAAACTTTATTATTCACACAAATATTTTAGTATATCATATTTTCACGATAAATTATGTGTGTAATAACATGTTCATTCAAGGTTATCTATTTCTTAAGTCAAAAGTTTATAAACCTAAATTTGAGAGTTTTACAATAATATTTTGCACGTTTGGGACATCTGATTAATTTTGATTTGATAAGATATATTTTCTTCCTAAAATGTCTTAAATATTTATGAAAAATTCTTAAGATATATTTATATATCTATTTATTTTATAAGATCTTGTACAATATATTAATATATATTATGTCTAGCTATGAGACAAATTTGAGACAGTATACCTCAAATAGTCTCGTAAAGTTTGATTTAAAACGAGCATATCTCTTAATTTATAAGGAGCCAAAGAGCCTATTACCTATTAAATTAAAGGCCTCTAAAGTTTATTTTCTAACAAAATCAACTTCTCGTTAATTGAAATCTAAAATAAAAGATTATATATATTTTTATTACGGATCTATGCAATAATTTAACACATAAGTAACATGAACCCTACCTAACGATTAAGGGATAAAGATTAGTGAGATGGCCAATTCCACCTTCACGTGGAGGTGGAGGGGATGGCAGGTGCATGTGATGATTAATGTAGCATCACCTCACTTTAATGCTTAGCATTAATTACAGATTAAAGTAGTAAGTTTTAGTGGCAATATGTCGGTCAATATGACTTTTTCTCTTTATACTAGATGCAATTTTTCGTGCATGTACGGACTTAATGTTACTTTTTATTCTTTTTTTTAAATAACACTTTTATATATTTAAAAATTATTAATTATTATAATTTAGTGTATTTTTCATATAATTTTTAAATAATATATATTATTCTGTTTATCCTAATTTATATGGTATCGATATAAATTTTAAGAATCAGTCAAAACATTTATATGTTTTTAATCTCTTCTTTTTAATAACACTTTTATGTACTTAGAAAATGTTAATTATTTTAACTTATATATCATTCACATAACTTTTAAATAATATATATTATTCTTTTTATTTTAATTTATGTGGCACCAATTAAATTTTGAAAGTCAATCAAATATTTTATATATATATTTTAAAATATTTTAAATTATTAACTATTGTAATTTATAGTACTTTTTATGTAATTGTCAAATATCGAATAAAATATTTTAAGTTATTAATTATTATAATTTATAATACTTTTAATATAATTTTGAAATATATAACGGATTAAAATGGAGAAGAATACTAAATTTTTTGAAGTGAGTCAGCCCTCCTAGTCACTTTAGTTTTTTTTTTTTACTGAAAATACAAGGTAGTTTTTTATTAACCAATAGAATTAATTTATTATCAAACAATTATCAAAATATCCTTCGACGATGAAATAGAGAAATAACACAAAAAAATAAGGCTTTTGGGCCCCAGAGAATTACTTATAACAGTGCAGCATTATTAAAGAGAATTTAAGACAAAAAATTAACACTCCACCGAGGTTTGAACTCAAGACCTTGTGCATGACATTTGAAGTTGTAACCACCAATCCAAGAAGTAGCTTACAACAAAAAAGGCCAAATATTGGATCACGAAACAGACACGTGAAGCACCCAATGACCGCAACAAAATAAAACTACCAAATCAGCCTAACTAAAAAGATAATGCAGCCCACAGAGATTTGAACCCAAGACCTTCTATACGAAAATTGTACCTTTAACCACTTCGGAAGAAGTAGGCATGACGATCTTCTCCTGCTTCTGCGCTCTTCTATATATTAGAACTAAGATAACACTGTCCCGTGATTTATGTTATTGTGTATGTCCTTTAATAATAATAATAATAATAATAATAATAATAATAATAATAATAATAATAATAATAATAATAATAATAATAATAATAATAATAATAATAATAATAATAATAGCATATTCAATATAGTTTCATGAATGGAGTCTCAAAAAGATAGAATGTATGGAGATCTTATCCCATATAGGTAGGTAGAGAGATTGTTTCTTATATTGTATGTCTTTCGTTTTTAGTTTATTTGATCCTATTCCTTTCGTTTCATGTTAGAGGTTTATTTTGCTAAATGAATCTAATTAATTATGCTTTTAAAATGTAAATTTGATTGCTAATACGTTATGTAATCATTTAATGATAAGGGTAGTACTGAAAGAAAATGAAACTTCTCTTGATTTCATAAATTGAACAAGTAAATTAAACGGGGCCAAGTACAATAAAATGAAAGAAATATTTTTTAATATATTTAAAGAAATTACCTATCATGCCCCAAGTCTATATGGGACAAACAAGTACCATATATACATATATAATATGCAGATAATATATGACAGATGATATATCAAGGATTCATGTACTAAATACAACTAATAAGGATGGTACATGCATATAGAATGCACTTTGACCAACTGATACAAAATGATCGTACTGTAGTGTCTACGAAGCCTCTTAAAGAGTAAGAAACTATGCAACTGTCAAGTGGTAGGGACTATGTAAATATCTACAACAAAAGAGAGTACTATCTCTAAACTATCTCCAGGGAAAAATGGAGCTCACCGACTGCACTGCTGATACACGATATATCTACTTAGGAGGTCTGCAACTCTGTGTACCTATTCTTGCATTTAAATAAGTACAACACCCCATTTTATAGGGGTGTTAGTATATATATAACATGTACTGGTATGTAAGGAAGATAAAATAACAAGTATAGGTAAGATAGTATAATGAAAGAATCAATAATATGCTCAACTGAGATATACCTCTGCCAGGTTACTGTAAGTCATATGAAATTACTCTAAAATTATAATACAAGTGTATTTTTGATTCTTTATTAATAGGGGATCAAATGATACAATTCTATGTGGAATTAAATAACTTAGGTACTTTCAAATGAATAAATGATAGCCTCTAAAAATGAGCCTCGAGGGCTTTATATCAACGAGATAGCACATGAACTCTGTCATCTCTGAATCTCATATTAAAATATTAAGTCTCGTAGTCTATGATCTCTGAAAGTATGCCATAAAGTCCCAACTCTGAGGGTCAGCCTGCAGGCGGGTACGTCATAACTGTCTCTACTCTGAGGATATATAGCCATAATATGCTAATACACTCATTGGCTTAACTCTGAGGGTATGTGGTCTCAGCCATGTGCACAAGGTAGCGTCACATGGTGAGTCAAGTGAATATAATATCTCTGATCTTTTTTAACCATCGCTTAATTTATATCTTAAAAAATAATGTCATGAGGGCCTCTAAATAATTAATTACAAATGAAATCAATTGTACAAATAGTAAGCTCTGAATGATAATTTATGAACTCTGAATAATTGATGATAGTCTCTGATTAAGTGAATCAACTAGTAAACTTTGTTCTATTTCAAATGACTCATATGGACATGTGTTTACAGTATATATGATGAATATTCTATGACAAGAGAATTATCTATAAAGACATATAACAAATGTACTCTATGAGTTTTATGGAATACAAATAAAGGCATATATATTGTTTTGATGACTATGTGAAAACTTTGAATTGTAACGATTAGCTCGAATATTTTGAACATATGGACAATGAACAACTGATATGTAGGAGTGATTACTATGAATTAAAGGGCACATAACAATTGAATACCAATCTCTATAAGTAATATAAATTATATAGACCCTTGTAGAGAAACATGTGATGTAGGATCGTGTCTCGCGGTGAAGGAGGTTTTAGCCTTACATATCTTGATTTCAGGCTCGAGAAACTTCAGTCGACAATACCCCTTCCTACCAGAAGATAATATACACAAAATCAAGTGGTAAAATTATTATAAATAGCCAACAAGCACATTCTAGACATATTGGCAACATGTCGACTATTAGGCGAGCGACTTACTCGTCGAACTCTGTTTATACTTATGATTCTTTTTACTTCCCTTATCCTATTACAGACACATTTTAGACACATGTTGAACATATTTATAGTAGCTAATAACTATATGAGGCCAATAAAATAGTTTGCTACAATCAAATGGGCAGCATGTCCGCACAATAATCAAAATCTTGGTGTATCACCACACCCTCCAATTTCAATTTTAAAACTGTCACAACCTACCCTCAACGTGATGTATATAATCAGTACAATTATTAAAACATACAATACATCCACCAAAAAATCCGACAAAATCAGAATAACTCAAACTTACGGCTTTAAATCATTGTTCCATGAGTTCGTACAACAATTACGTCTAGAATTGCCTCTTTTTTTTTATCATATATAATAAGGGATGGAGGGATAGAACTTTATCTTTATTTTCTGTAAATTTCGTATCAATAATACACCTCTTAAATTTCAAACTTTTCTCTTCACAACCACACTTTAAAACAACAAGAAACTAAGTCAGAAACACTACTACGTTGGAAGGGGATATCAAGGAGTTCCTTTCTCCAAAGGCTGCCCAAACTCTCAAAACGTGTGAAGTTGATGCCCAACACCATAACCATGTTAAAATCATGATAAAATACATCCAAAGACTTACCTTTAATTCTTGGAAAAACTTGGAGAAGCAAGAGCTCCGGAATAGAGAAAAGGGGTGGCTCTTTCTCTTTTCTTTGCTTCAAATAGGGTGTTGGTTTTTTGAGCTATTTTAATGTGGAATAATCTGGAAATTTTTCTCCATATATGGATATATATTAGATAATTTCATATGGGTCTTGGGCCTTGATCCTTTACCCAACTCACTTTTCTATTTTGTTCTTGATTTGGGCCAAAATTTCAAATTAGGTGATCTACCTACTCGATAACTTTTATTTTTGGGCCTTATATCTTTTAAACTTTGGGACTTATTTCATCTACCCCTTTCATTTAATTTAGGCTTATAGTCATATAGCTCAAGCAAGTAGGACGTCAAAATAAATAGCTTAACCACATAGAAAGTCAAACACATAGGACATTTACGCTAGTAGGTGAAATACATAGCTCTAGCAAGTAGGCAACTTTCTTATTTCCAACTTCAATTGCCTTTTAAATCCTCGTTTCCTAAAACTATATTTTCCACTTCAGAATAGTTGGATCCTTAGACTTTCGCTCAAATTCACCCTTATTTTCATACTTTCAAATAAATCCATTGTCGTTACCTTAGTCATACATATATTTAAAGGTATGGGATATTATAATATCCCCTCTTTGGACCATTCATCCTCCAATGTAGACTTCAACTCTGAATAGAATAAATTCTGGAATTTTTTTAAAATTTTGCCAGAGTTTTCTTTGTAAGTGGGGCTATCCAAAATCCGTTAGATAACCAGAATATACATATATAAGCCTTACAGGACATCACAACAGTTGTAGTATTAAATGAAAGTAAGGTTCTGCTAAGCTATATAACGAAATAACTATACTTTCGACTTAACTTATATTCCTCTCTATGTTCTGACTTATAGTGAGACATATGAATGCTATGAATTCGCAGGCATGGGTAATACACCTGGATATGTATACATAACATATAAGTAAAAAATTAATTATGTAAAGGTTCAACTAAAATAATGATTCGTATGAATAGGATGTATGTTATAAGAAACCTTCTATATGTTCTTGCAATAAGTGTAGATATATGTACTTTATGGAGTCTTCAGATTCCCAAGTGGCTTCTTTAACATTCTGATTTCTCCACAGTACTTTAACGGAGGCTACATCTTTCGTTCTCAATTTTCTAATCCGTCTATCAAGAATAGCCACTAGAACCTCTTCATATGATAAGTTTTCTGTGATCTCTATATCTGTTATTGGGACAATAAGTGATGGGTCCCCTATACACTTACGTAGCATAGATATACAGTAGCAAACTCGAAAAGTAGTTTCACCTCATATGCCACTTGCCCAACTCTTCGTACGATTCTGTAAGGCCCAATATATCTTGGACTTAGTTTTCCCTTCTTTTCAAATATCATAACACCCTCATAGGAGAGACTTTTATGAACACCTGTCATCTATATGGAATTCTAGCTGTTTGAGCCTCACGTATGAATAGAATTTCTAGCGGCTCTGATCAGTCTTCAATCGCTCCCCAATCAATTTAACTTTCTCAACTACCTGGTGGATCAAATCTGGACCAAGCACCTGTACTTCACCATCCTCAAATTAGCCAATAGGAGACCTACAACATCGCCCATATAGGGCTTCAAAAGGTGCCATTTAGATGGTGGAATGACAGCTATTATAATATGCAAATTTGATAATGGGCATATGATCATCCCAGTTTCCTTTAAAATCTAGAACACATGCTCTCAATATATCTTTGAGTGTATAAATAGTGAGCTCAGCTTGGCCATCTATCAGTGGATGAAAATCTATGCTAAGATTCACTTGAGTACCCAAATCTTTTTGGAAAGATTTTCAGAAGTCAACTATGAATTGGACATCTTTGTCATAAATAAGGGACATAAGAGTCTCATGTATCCGAACAATTTTCTTCACATATAACTTAGCATAATCCTTTCCTATACTTTTAACGACCTGATCCATTGTTATTTTAAGAATCACGATATCATGAGTCTTTAGATCGACTAAATACTTTTTGAATTAAGTGGAGTGACGTGATGGAAAATTTTAGATTTTAAAATTTATTTGAGTTGACATCACTCAGCTATAGCAAAAATTATTCTGCTATAGCGCTGCTGCGATAGAGGGCAGCCATCCGCTATAGCGGTATGGAAGAAAACAGAAGCTATATTATGTGATTTTTATAAAAGTAATTTCCTCCTCAGTTGAAAAACATACGAGGGTTACTCCAAAAATCTTCCTAGGCTTCTCCAAAGCTTGGAAGCCATGGGGAGGAGCAATTTCGGCTAAGGAGATGCAAAACTACGGATTTTGGGCTTATCATCCATTAGGAAACATCTTCATGGAGCCTGAATATGCGTGTGCAACTGCTTGGCATCCAGGTAGGCTAGGTTTTCTTTTATTGAGTAAACTTAGACGTGTTTCCATTCCATTTGTTGCATAGATGAAAATGAGAATTCATGTGTAGGCCTTTGGGCACGAAGTCTTGAGGATCGTTGTGTTTGACTGGTTTTGGAATAGGAAATGGTAGGGTTGGGATGAAGTGTTATTACTTTTGGGTTGTTTGTGTTCATTATATGGGGTGGGATGCTAGAATCTAGGAACTATACGGTTGGGAAGGTTCGGGGAACTGGAAAATGTCATGGGTAATTAAATGACTAGTTAAAGAGAGTTTCAGGAATGATTTAATAAAAAGAAGTAGAGTAAACAAGAAGGGTTTAGGTGCTAATGTTAGGGGATGTCTTTCCCATATTGTATCTGTCTTAAGAGGAGGATTCAGATTTGATGTGTTTGCTCGATGCGTGTCTTAGGGGTGAGCCTGGATTTGGTCTCCGGACAAGAAGTCACTATTGGGGTGGTGGATCAGGGTGTTGGGTAGGTGATGGTTAATGTTTTCCAAATGCAATATACATATATACATGTAACTATAACTTAGTATTGTACGTGTTTCCGTGCTTAGGAAAGGAAGTTATGAATATCGAAGTATTTGGGGTGTCAATTATATGAAATGAACTTGATTATTACTTGTTGGTCTTACAAGAGTTGTTGACACCCAATTTTGACCCTCCTTTCGCCCTTTTTATTTTCTCGAGCTTCTAAATTAATAATATTTTTATTTATTTTTATTATACTTAAACAACTACTATTATTTTTATTATTACTTTATTATTGTTATTATTTTAAATCTAGCAGCGTGTTCGTTATTTTTTAGCAAAGGACGGACCGTCACCCTAGACAGTATTGCTCACCACCTTGACGATCAATGTGACGGACCGTCACACATGTGACGGACCGTCACTCAGACCGTCACCTTAAGGCAGTGACACTGCCTTCTTTGCTAACTTGACGGCCAGGCTGACGGACCGTCAAGCCAGTGACGGACCGTCGCCTGGACCGTCACCTTAAGGCAGTAGCACTACCTCTGTGCTGCCATGGTGCGACGGTGGGGGTGACGGACCGTCACCACCTTGACGGACCGTCACGGCGGCCGTCACCCCTAGACAGTGTTGCTCCTCTCCCTGACGGTCAATGTGACGGACCGTCACACATGTGACGGACCGTCACTCAGGCCGTCACTCTTAGGCAGAATCCGCTTTTCTCGTATTTCCTTCCGTTTCCGTATTTGCTCCCATTTCCTACAAAACTTCTTTTGATTTTCTAACTTTTATAAATGTTATCGTAATTCCTACGATATTGATTTTTTGTCTAATATTTTTATCATAAATAATTTATTTAATTGAATACGTTTTAATCCACGTGGATGCCACGTAAGCGCCACGTAAGCGCCCAACAGTCATAAACACATGCCTCTCACACTCCTCCCCCACTTTCCACACGCCTAGCCTCTTCTCCGCCACGTGTCGCTCTTTTATTGGTTGGTCAAACTCATCCTAAAACCCTAGCCACCTTATTTTGCTTGAACTACCAAAAATACCCCCACTTTAGCTACCTAAAATACCCAATATACCCTTTGAAACCCTAAAAATGTGGTAAGTTCATCAGCCGCCTCTTTTGTTTTCTTCTCACACTTTCCACTTCAGACAACTTCCAGCAAAGCTTTGGCCATGGCAGAAGGCCACAACCCCATTTTCGTGCAACCTCCACATCTCCCTTCTGAAGAAATCAGACGCTCTCTTCCCCTCTCTCATTCGCATCTCTCTTCATTAATTCGGTCAACACAAGAGGCCAAAGGGTTCTGAGAATTTCTGAGGGAGAATCAACAAGCAAGGATTTGAATTCAAACGGCTATTTGGTTTTGAATTCCCGCCCAAATTGCTCAATCTCTAACCCTAATTCGTCTCTATAAATACCAAGCCTTTTGCACTCAAAGGGAGGCTTTTCGAACCGCCTCTCTCCCCTATGAATATACATCTTTGCACTCGTTTAAGGAGGCCTTTTTTCCTCCGCCCCCCTGCACTATTGTATCTACTGGTTTTTTTTGCTCTTAAGCACTTGTCTTTGCATTCTCGTTTGGTTTTTCCGAAACTTTTATTTTGAGCGAGTTTAAGTTTGGATCTTGACGTTGGAGCCCTCGTTCACTGCCCTGCAACAGGTGATATTCATCTCCACTCTTTCTCTGTTTTGTTTTTCTTTGTGATGAGATGCTGTGCTTATTTTGAAGAAATTTATGTTGCAAGCTAGTAATTTTGCTTCATTATGTTACAATGAAAGTGATGTAAAAATAAAAAAAAAATACACCGGCTCAGTTTGAGGCATGTCGAGACCCGAAGTCATGCTTCCTTCACATTTTAGGCACCTTAAATTCAATAAACGAGTTCGTTTTCGTGTTTAAATATTCACATGGTATCATTTTTTAGTTCCCAGTTAATGTTCACTTGTGATCTTTACATGATAAGAGATTTACAGCTCAAGCGTTCCAGTGAAGGAGCATGTTTAATAGCGATGATTTACCATTTGGCTTAGTTAGAAAATACCGTGAATACCATGTCTATCTACTGCTTATAATAGAATGTGAACTCATTTGCATCTTTACCTCATATCCTTGTGTGCACATATATCTTTATGTTAGTCATTGTACATTCTCTGTCTCCAATTCATTGTAGTCCCGTTGGGCGCACCAATGTATTTCGGTTTAGCTCGAGTCATGTAGAGATTCAAACTCGTGTTTATTTTTGACATTTTAGCCATCATGAACTCAAGAAATGGTTTTGTTTTCGTGATTAAAGGTTCGTATAAAATTAGTTTTTCCTTCATTCCGGGTTAATGTTCATCTGTTGACTTTACATAAAATCTGCAACTCATGTGCTTTTGTGTAAAAATATGTTTAATGGAAGTGATTTACTATTTTTGCAGTTAGAAATAATGGTCTAGACTACATGAGTTCCCTAATAAAAATCTTTAAACATGGTCCTAGGATGTACTGTTATAGCTCTATGTCATGTTCCTGATGCATACATTTTTTTTTCTTTAGCTTCTGCATATGTTCTATTAGCATAAATATGTGTATAAGTTGTTTTAAATGTCACAATGCCTCTGGAGGATCATGAATCATATTACATTTGTTATGCTTTAAAGTGATTCACTGTAGTTTAAATTTGATTGGATTGAAGTTTATTTTTGTGTTTAATAAGGTATGCATTATGACTTAGCTATTTTGAGTCGGTTCAAAAGTCATCGATTGCTAGATCTTGTTTGGCATTTGCATGTTTCGTGTTTTTTGGATAGTATATTATTGTGTGACTTTACTTGAATCTATATCTAATTTATTCAATATCGTCTAAAGTTGAGTTGTCTTTCTAATCTCCTTTATCTTCCTTCTTCTTGCATGAACACTTCGGGAGCAAAAATGGAGTCTCAATTTGCGAGACTCACAAAAATCGAGTCTCATGGACTCAAGCATCACCATCATACCCGCATATAAAGTTGTCATGACATCTTAGACCATTCGGATAGCAAGCAAAACAAACGGAACTCTCGCTTGGGGACTGCCTACGATGACTTATTTTTAGCTTTTATTTGCTTACTGATTTGTTTTCTTTACATTGTGAACTTGCTTGTGTGATATGGATGTGCTTTACGTTCAGCCCTTAATAACTAATATAAGATAGATGATTAGGTAGTTATTAATATAATTCTTATTACAGTAGCATTCTCACTTGCAACATAATTTTAAAGGAATCAATATTTGCATTTTTAGTTCAAAGACGTTTTTTTTAAAGTATGCTAAGTAGTCAACTGAGCTAAATTTTTCTTATGTCATTTTTGGACCATAGATTTTGGGTAAGTAATCTTGTTTAAATAAATGACCATCATTTAGAAAATCCTCGCCATTCTACTACAAATACAAGAGATTTTTTTTAAGTTTTTAGAATGTTTAAAAAAAAAAATGATTTGAAATGGAATGATTTCTTGTCAAATGTAAGGATGTTTAGAGAAACTCCCTTTTATATATTTTTCTAATCCTTTAGAAACCAACTGCTATTTTCCCAACTTTCAAATTGATGCCAATTTTCATAACTATCTACCTTATTTTTTTTACACACTTATATTACATATGTTTTTGAGCTAGCTCATTTTACTTACAAGTGTCCATATTTTCACAATTTTAGTTTAAATTAATTTACTTAAGTTTGGCCGGTTAACCGTGTTTAGCGGATCTTAAAGGATGCTTAACCCCTTTCCTTTAGGATAATTAGAACCCTTACCTAGAATCTTAAGTTTAGTAGACCTTAAAAATGAAGTCTTTATTTGCTTTAATCACATAGTTAATTATAGGTGTCCTAATTCACCGTAAGACTAATTAGGTGGCGACTTCCTTTTAATTAATTTAGAAGTTTTCAATACGTTGTACACCGTTTCGACCTCGGTTAAAATGGGGTATAACAGCTTGGCGACTTCACTGGGGATTTTAGGTTCTAAACCATAACAGACTTAGGTAAATAATCAAGACGGTATATTTGTTTGTTTTTCATTAGTTGTTTTATGTGTTATTTGTCATTTTTATGTGCTATGTTGTTTATTTGTTATTGTTTTATATAATTTGTCTATTTGTTATTGCTTTATATAAACTGTCATTCCGTTCATATTTCCTCCACTTTTGGAAATTTGACACTTTCACACACATTGTACACGCGAGTTGTGTCCTTTCACTTCTCCGAAATTCTTTCAAACACCTTATATTTAGAGAGTTGGTGCATGCGTGGGGTGAGCGGATAGTTTTACTACCGTGTGACCACGTACCTTCTCACATAGGAAAATCTGAAGTCCGTGTCTACCCAACTCTTAGTTCACCTAGGATAGAGCTAAGCCAACACCTATTTTAGGTACATGCATCATGAAACTTAGGAGACTTAATATACTTGGTATATTAAGTTCATTAGTCAACCTCGCCCAAATGTCCGAGTGGGTTCACAACCCCGAGTGACACTTATCATTTATATGTGCATTATTTGAAAAATGATTGTGCCTAAATATGGATCGTTTGCTCTAAATTAATTATTGTATTTTTGACATATAATATAGCTTAAAGCTATTTTTATTATTTATTTTGAGGATAAGATTTGTTTAATTAATTAAAAGAGCAAAGAATGACATATTGTGGCACATTTATTTTTTAAATACGCGTTAGGCCTACCCCTGGCATAAAGAGGCACATGTATATTAGGACGCGTTATTTAATATACTTATGTTATGCGAATCGTTTGCTCGCTTACTTGCTACGTGCCTTATATGAATTTATTTGCTACATGATTTCACTTGATATTTACTAACATTATTTTTATTTTTCTTTATTTAAAGAAGTGTGACTTGCATCTGTTTATCTCTTTATTTAATTGCCTATTATATTTTTACATGTTCACAATTATTGTTGTTATTGTTGTTGTTGATATTATTATTATTATTATTGTTATTATTATTATTATTATTGTTGTTATTATTATTATTATTATTATTATTATTATTATTATTATTATTATTATTATTATTATTGATTATAATCTTTCCGCGCTTAGCACACTTTAAAGATCTTAGAGCACCGTTTAGAATCATTATCCTAGGCTCGCTTAAGCTTCTAGAGTTCTCAATTAAATTCTCCCCCCGTTTAGGGTATAATCTTCTTTAAATCAAATTTGCCTTAGTTATTTCAAAATTCCTACTCCCTCACTCCGCTCGTCTATAAGACTCGTGTCAAAATTCAAAGTTTCTAGATTTTTACTTTCTCAAGCTTTTTCAAGTCTCCTTTACGGGTTTAATCTTCTGTTTCTAATGACAGAATATTTATCCCGTTAGTTTCATGCTTCGTAGAATCTATTTAGCGCCCGATCTACGTCATGAAACTTCTACTTATGCTCTCAAATTTTTCCAACCTTTCATTAATCTCTATGCCATTTGTGGCTTCTTAAATTGGTAGATGTCCAAATTTATTTGCGCAATCTATCAAATAGCACTCGTCGACATTTGCTCGATCTTCTCCATCTAATTTGTTCAAGAACGACTTTCCAAAATTGATACTTCTTTAGAGTTTATCACTCATTCAAAATGCTTGTGTCGTTCCTATTTTTGAGCTATCAAAATTAATTTTTTCGCACCTTTTATTTCTAAGTTTTGGCATGCAAGTCGAGGCATCTCATAGGTCTTCAATTGATCGACATTATTCTCAACCTCGATAATTTTTCAACCCGCCAACTCAGAGTCATTTGCAATCGTTCAATTTTTCATAGTTCAATCCTCGTGCGTCTAGTTTCCTTTTCAATTATTTTAATCTCACGCTCGTCATCAAATTCGTCTTTAATATATTCTTTATAAGACTTAATCTTTTGATTTCTTCTCAAGCATCACATGTTTAAATAATCTACTCTTAGCCTCTTTCATACCTATTTTTGCGCTTATCAAGTGTTTCATTTTCCTTCCAAAGGTTGACTTAAGTTGAACATCGAAGATTCAAGGGCGACCATTGGACCAAGGTTTATTGCATCAGATTTACCTTCTCATCCAATTTTTGCAAGCACTCATGATATAGCCGGATGGAACAGCAACAATGGTTTCATCGAAGAGGACTATTAGCATATGATGGGACTTTTGTTCATTAAAAAATATTGTGGCCTTCAGAAAGCATGTAATAGGATAGTTAGTTTTTGGGTTGCACATTTTGGGATTAATTATGAACTTTTGTAAGCTCAAATGATCGATCTTATATTTTTATGTAAGCAGAACTACACATGACCTGATTTCCTTGGTGGATATGTAGGCAGCCCACATAGGAACTCGGTCATATTGGGGTAGTTTTTAATATTTCTTTTGCATGTAATTGGAACTACGCTTGACCTGATTTCCTGTCGGCCACAGGATACGTAGGCAGCCTATATAAGGCTCGGTCTCTTTATTATAAAATTTTAATTTCCTCAGAGAAGATTGATATTCCGCAAAAAAAAAAAAATTTCTTTTTTAGCGTACAATCATGGCGTCATCATCAAAATATCTTTAGACTGGGGCCAGTTTTGGAATTTACCAGAGTTCGCAAGGGACGAAGATCAAGTCAAAAAAGCTTTGTTGTTCAACATAAGTCAGCCTTTTTTTGAATTGCGCATTCTATTCCAAATTAGTTTGCTTTTATTTTGTTAAAAATTCGAGCGTTAGAGCCAAATAAGTGATTTCCATTCACTCATTCTGCGATTTAAGTCATCCCTTTTATCTTAGAGCTTCTACGTAAGCAAGTTACAAATTTATCTATTTTATCAAATACTTTATGTATTTACTTCCTATTTTCATGCGCTAATATTTTTATTTTTTAAGCAGCTTTATCTTTCTTTAGAGGTTGCCTAGCATTGAACATTGTTTTGGCTGTGAATCTGCATCAAGGGCAAACTATAATGGCAGACCGATTTGAAGCATTCAACAATGGTATGAAATTGGTGCAGGCACAAAATGATGATAATGAAAGTATGAACTACGTTTGACCTGATTCCTGTTAGTAGCGGGATACGTAGGCGCTCATTCTGAGTTCGGTCTCATTATAATAAAAATCCATTTTTCCATTAGCCAAAACTGGGACAGCCTTGCAAATGTCCTATGTTTATTCAACAAAGCAGAAGTCAAGATCAGAAATCATATTCGCTCATCAAATTGCTGCAGTGCCATAGCAACGAGAAGCGCAGATTCAAAGTCAAAGCTTCAAAGTTCAATGCAAGGCAACCATTTCATCTTATACTAACAAGTTTTCTTTGAGTAATGCAGAGGCTAATTTCGGAATGATAACGCACACAAAGGATGACGCAAATTGAATGTTGTATTTCATAAATTTTCTTTGAGTACAGAATTTTGATTTGCAGTAAATTTTCATCAAAGCATCGCACTTTAAATAATGCATCGCACCAAGCACTATGCATTTCATCATACTGCTATGAAGGCATTTGATTAATTTTTTTTTGGAGCACTCATTGGATGTTGCTACTGCAAAGGCATCATACCAATCTCTCCATATTGTATTATGAATGTTCGCATGGATGTTGCTACTGCAAAGGCATCATACCAATCTCTCCATATTGTATTATGAATGTTCGCAACTATGAAGGCACCGCACCAAAATTGTTGCACCGCACCTTGCATATTTATTATTTTAAGAGCGCCGCACCAAGCTCACTGCACCGCATCATGATGTCCATTATTGTAAAAGCACCGCACCAAGCTTTCTGCATTGCAACATAAATATTAGCTGCTACAAATCAAGCATCGCATTAAGCTTTCTGCACCGCATCAATATTTATCTTTATAAGTTTGCATCATATATTGGGTTTGTCCACCCTAGAATAGGACACATTGGGTTTGTTCACCCTAAAATAGAACATTGGGTTTGTCTACCCTCAAATAGGACAAATTGGGTTCGTCCACCCTAGAATAGGACACGTTGGGTTCGTCCACCCTAAAATAAGGACACGTTGGGTTCGTCCACCCTAAAATAGGACATATTGGGTTCGTCCACCCTAAAATAGGACACATTGGGTTCGTTCACCCTAAAATAGAACACATTGGGTTCATCCACCCTAAAAAAGGACACATTGGGTTCGTTCACCCTAAAATAGAACACGTTGGGTTCGTTCACCCTAAAATAGAACACATTGGGTTCGTTCACCCTAAAATAGAACACGTTGGGTTCGTCCGCCCTAAAATAGGACACATTGGGTTCGTCCACCCTAAAATAGGACACATTAGGTTCGTTCACCTTAAAATAGAACACAACGGGTTCATCCACCCCAAAATAGGATATGCTGGGTTTGTTCACCCTCAAATAGGACATTTTTAGGCTTATCCTCTTTCAATTAAATATTTATGCTCGCCCGCTTATTATTGCACATCTCGCAATGCATTATTTTTATTTATTTACTTATCAAGCACCGCATGCTATCTTTTAAATTTCTTGAAAATCGCGCTTTGAATATATTGGGTTCGTTCACCCTAAAATAGAACACATCGGGTTCATCCACCCCAAAATAGGATATGCTGGGTTTGTTCACCCTCAAATAGGACATTTTTAGGCTTATCCTTTTTCAATTAAATATTTATGCTCGCCCGCTTATTATTGCACATCTCGCAATGCATTATTTTTATTTATTTACTTATCAAGCACCGCATGCTATCTTTTAAATTTCTTGAAAATCGCGCTTTGAATATATTGGGTTCGTTCACCCTAAAATAGAACACATTGGGTTCGTCCACCCCAAAATAGGATATGCTGGGTTTGTTCACCCTCAAATAGGACATTTTAGGCTTATCCTCTTTCAATTAAATATTTATGCCCGCCCGCTTATTATTGCACATCTCGCAATGCATTATTTTATTTATTTACTTATTAAGCACCGCATGCTATCTTTTAATTTTTTTTGGAAATCACGCTTTGTATATGTGTTTGCTTTGCTGACGTTATTACTTAGATTTTGCGGGCGCATAATCTAAAGCAATTATTTAAGAAATAATGCACATTTGACTTAGCACCAGTTCAGAATGGATGCATCTTCCTTCTGATCTTTGTCGTAAGATATTTATTATATTTCACGCTTTGTTTGCTAACAATTTTATTAAGACTTTGCAGAAAGTACCACCCACATGCAGCAACAAGAGACATAGCACAACGTGGAACTTCATCTAAGCAGTGAACTGGGGCAATTTGTTGGGAATGTCGATCGGACTCCCAACAAGGGTCAAGAATCTACACTCGAACTCTATTCAACCTACATCCCACAGCTCGGAGCATGTAGAAAATTTTGCGTCAAGCTCTCCTATATTCATTCCTCACCGCTTTTATAACTTTCCCAGCCCTTTTTCTTCGTTCTCTTTACAAATCTTGCAATCCAGTCTCATCGTAACTCGATACTGGGATAATTTTTAGAAAATATATCAATCTTTGGCTATGCTTTGCTTTATTCCTTACTTCACTTCATTTTCAAATTTACATCTTTACTTATTCAGGCTTAATCTTTTGCTCAGCCGCCTCCACCATCATTTTCATCATTCATCGATTCAGGGGCATTTTATAAATTATAGTGTTCTAATCTCACTCCTATCTCATCATAACCTTTGAACTACATTTGGCCTGATTCTCGTGCAACCCGAGATATGTAGGCAACTTAAAAACCAAAGTTCGGCCATAATCTTCAAAACATTTCATATCGATCTCTTGATCTTTTCAAAACCCTCTACCCCGTTACCTATCCGGCGCATATATCTTCTTAAACCCTTTCAGGATCGTATTTGTTGGTCGGGACAAAATTGGCTACTACGTCAACTTCTTTGCCCAGAAACTCTTACATCGTCTCCGGTCAAAGAGGGACAAGCTGTTGACACCCAATTTTGACCCTCCTTTCGCCCTTTTTATTTTCTCGAGCTTCTAAATTAATAATATTTTTATTTATTTTTATTATACTTAAACAACTACTATTATTTTTATTATTACTTTATTATTGTTATTATTTTAAATCTAGCAGCGTGTTCGTTATTTTTTAGCAAAGGACGGACCGTCACCCTAGACAGTATTGCTCACCACCTTGACGGTCAATGTGACGGACCGTCACACATGTGACGGACCGTCACTCAGACCGTCACCTTAAGGCAGTGACACTGCCTTCTTTGCTAACTTGACGGCCAGGCTGACGGACCGTCAAGCCAGTGACGGACCGTCGCCTGGACCGTCACCTTAAGGCAGTAGCACTACCTCTGTGCTGCCATGGTGCAACGGTGGGGGTGACGGACCGTCACCACCTTGACGGACCGTCACGGCGGCCGTCACCCCTAGACAGTGTTGCTCCTCTCCCTGACGGTCAATGTGACGGACCGTCACACATGTGACGGACCGTCACTCAGGCCGTCACTCTTAGGCAGAATCCGCTTTTCTCGTATTTCCTTCCGTTTCCGTATTTGCTCCCATTTCCTACAAAACTTCTTTTGATTTTCTAACTTTTATAAATGTTATCGTAATTCCTACGATATTGATTTTTTGTCTAATATTTTTATCATAAATAATTTATTTAATTGAATACGTTTTAATCCACGTGGATGCCACGTAAGCGCCACGTAAGCGCCCAACAGTCATAAACACACGCCTCCCACACTCCTCCCCCACTTTCCACACGCCTAGCCTCTTCTCCGCCACGTGTCGCTCTTTTATTGGTTGGTCAAACTCATCCTAAAACCCTAGCCACCTTATTTTGCTTGAACTACCAAAAATACCCCCACTTTAGCTACCTAAAATACCCAATATACCCTTTGAAACCCTAAAAATGTGGTAAGTTCATCAGCCGCCTCTTTTGTTTTCTTCTCACACTTTCCACTTCAGACAACTTCCAGCAAAGCTTTGGCCATGGCAGAAGGCCACAACCCCATTTTCGTGCAACCTCCACATCTCCCTTCTGAAGAAATCAGACGCTCTCTTCCCCTCTCTCATTCGCATCTCTCTTCATTAATTCGGTCAACACAAGAGGCCAAAGGGTTCTGAGAATTTCTGAGGGAGAATCAACAAGCAAGGATTTGAATTCAAACGGCTATTTGGTTTTGAATTCCCGCCCAAATTGCTCAATCTCTAACCCTAATTCGTCTCTATAAATACCAAGCCTTTTGCACTCAAAGGGAGGCTTTTCGAACCGCCTCTCTCCCCTATGAATATACATCTTTGCACTCGTTTAAGGAGGCCTTTTTTCCTCCGCCCCCCTGCACTATTGTATCTACTGGTTTTTTTTGCTCTTAAGCACTTGTCTTTGCATTCTCGTTTGGTTTTTCCGAAACTTTTATTTTGAGCGAGTTTAAGTTTGGATCTTGACGTTGGAGCCCTCGTTCACTGCCCTGCAACAGGTGATATTCATCTCCACTCTTTCTCTGTTTTGTTTTTCTTTGTGATGAGATGCTGTGCTTATTTTGAAGAAATTTATGTTGCAAGCTAGTAATTTTGCTTCATTATGTTACCATGAAAGTGATGTAAAAAATAAAAAAAAAATACACCGGCTCAGTTTGAGGCATGTCGAGACCCGAAGTCATGCTTCCTTCACATTTTAGGCACCTTAAATTCAATAAACGAGTTCGTTTTCGTGTTTAAATATTCACATGGTATCATTTTTTAGTTCCCAGTTAATGTTCACTTGTGATCTTTACATGATAAGAGATTTACAGCTCAAGCGTTCCAGTGAAGGAGCATGTTTAATAGCGATGATTTACCATTTGGCTTAGTTAGAAAATACCGTGAATACCATGTCTATCTACTGCTTATAATAGAATGTGAACTCATTTGCATCTTTACCTCATATCCTTGTGTGCACATATATCTTTATGTTAGTCATTGTACATTCTCTGTCTCCAATTCATTGTAGTCCCGTTGGGCGCACCAATGTATTTCGGTTTAGCTCGAGTCATGTAGAGATTCAAACTCGTGTTTATTTTTGACATTTTAGCCATCATGAACTCAAGAAATGGTTTTGTTTTCGTGATTAAAGGTTCGTATAAAATTAGTTTTTCCTTCATTCTGGGTTAATGTTCATCTGTTGACTTTACATAAAATCTGCAACTCATGTGCTTTTGTGTAAAAATATGTTTAATGGAAGTGATTTACTATTTTTGCAGTTAGAAATAATGGTCTAGACTACATGAGTTCCCTAATAAAAATCTTTAAACATGGTCCTAGGATGTACTGTTATAGCTCTATGTCATGTTCCTGATGCATACATTTTTTTTTTCTTTAGCTTCTGCATATGTTCTATTAGCATAAATATGTGTATAAGTTGTTTTAAATGTCACAATGCCTCTGGAGGATCATGAATCATATTACATTTGTTATGCTTTAAAGTGATTCACTGTAGTTTAAATTTGATTGGATTGAAGTTTATTTTTGTGTTTAATAAGGTATGCATTATGACTTAGCTATTTTGAGTCGGTTCAAAAGTCATCGATTGCTAGATCTTGTTTGGCATTTGCATGTTTCGTGTTTTTTGGATAGTATATTATTGTGTGACTTTACTTGAATCTATATCTAATTTATTCAATATCGTCTAAAGTTGAGTTGTCTTTCTAATCTCCTTTATCTTCCTTCTTCTTGCATGAACACTTCGGGAGCAAAAATGGAGTCTCAATTTGCGAGACTCACAAAAATCGAGTCTCATGGACTCAAGCATCACCATCATACCCGCATATAAAGTTGTCATGACATCTTAGACCACTCGGATAGCAAGCAAAACAAACGGAACTCTCGCTTGGGGACTGCCTACGATGACTTATTTTTAGCTTTTATTTGCTTACTGATTTGTTTTCTTTACATTGTGAACTTGCTTGTGTGATATGGATGTGCTTTACGTTCAGCCCTTAATAACTAATATAAGATAGATGATTAGGTAGTTATTAATATAATTCTTATTACAGTAGCATTCTCACTTGCAACATAATTTTAAAGGAATCAATATTTGCATTTTTAGTTCAAAGACGTTTTTTTTAAAGTATGCTAAGTAGTCAACTGAGCTAAATTTTTCTTATGTCATTTTTGGACCATAGATTTTGGGTAAGTAATCTTGTTTAAATAAATGACCATCATTTAGAAAATCCTCGCCATTCTACTACAAATACAAGAGATTTTTTTTAAGTTTTTAGAATGTTTAAAAAAAAAAATGATTTGAAATGGAATGATTTCTTGTCAAATGTAAGGATGTTTAGAGCAACTCCCTTTTATATATTTTTCTAATCCTTTAGAAACCAACTGCTATTTTCCCAACTTTCAAATTGATGCCAATTTTCATAACTATCTACCTTATTTTTTTTACACACTTATATTACATATGTTTTTGAGCTAGCTCATTTTACTTACAAGTGTCCATATTTTCACAATTTTAGTTTAAATTAATTTACTTAAGTTTGGCCGGTTAACCGTGTTTAGCGGATCTTAAAGGATGCTTAACCCCTTCCCTTTAGGATAATTAGAACCCTTACCTAGAATCTTAAGTTTAGTAGACCTTAAAAATGAAGTCTTTATTTGCTTTAATCACATAGTTAATTATAGGTGTCCTAATTCACCGTAAGACTAATTAGGTGGCGACTTCCTTTTAATTAATTTAGAAGTTTTCAATACGTTGTACACCGTTTCGACCTCGGTTAAAATGGGGTATAACAAGAGTGTTTCTGTTCATTTTAGTATTGACTGCTGGTTTAGTGTGATATTAATGGTTGGCTCGGTTACCACACCTGGTACGGGATACTAATGGTTGACTCGGGTACCACGCCTGGTACAAGATACTAACGGTTAGCTCAGATACCACACCTAGTACGGGATAATAATGGTTGGCTAGGGTACTACGCATGGTACATATTATATATATAATAGTTAGCTAGGGCACCATGCCTGGTATGGGTTTAATTTGCATTATTGATTGTATTTTTGATGGTTCCATGAGTGGATCGGGTTGATTTGCTGAATTTGTGATTTATTATGTTAGTTCTTGAGAGGCCGGGTCATTGCACTTAAATGTGGGGTTGGTCCTGGGGTAGACCGGGTGTTGCATGTTAACACTAGGCGTTGGTATAGGGATCCTTAGTTAGTCTGGGTAATACAAAAAGGGTAAGTGTCATGATTTTGAATTATTGTTAAAGGATTGTTGAACTTGTTCCGTATGATTGATAAGTTAGGAGTAAGACTGAGAGTCTGGGCTGTATTACTGGCTGTTGTTGTCTGTTGGGCATTCTCCCAGAGGTCTCTGGGGTTTTTCAGGCATTGTAAGTAGTATTTACATATGTAAGTTGTCTAGTTGGCGATTAACTGGGTTTACTTCTGGTTGTCGAGTCATAGAGGTTAACTTGAGTCACGGGATGGTAGTTCGGGTTTTTACATAGTAGTCAGTCTATGTATTAAGGTGACTTGGGAAGTCTAAGGGTTAAGTGTGACTTGTGAAGTCTTAGGTGTCAGGGTGTAGAGTCTCCGAGTGGTGGAGTTGGCAGCGGAATGGGATAGGAAGACTAGGGACGGAACGAGTAAGTTCATAGGTGTAAATGTCATGATGTATAAGCTTGTGGTCGGGTTGATGTTGGGTTTTGGTAAAGGTGGGTGTTGAAGGATGATATCATTGTAGCTAATTGCATATTTTCTCCTATTTTCCTTATATGATGGCATGGAGTGGATTCAGGTCGACCGATGATGCCTACCAATACATGTGGTTGTACTGATACTACTCTTGCTATACCTTTTTAGGTATAGTCTGGTTGCAGGGTCAGTGATGTTTCATAGGTACATGACGATAGTGATCTCCAGCAGCTTTTACTCTTTGATATCATGGTGGAAGCTGTGTCTCCTTTTATTTACACGTATTTCTCCTATAGTAGCTCTTCTACTTGCTTAGACTAGATCCTAGGGAGGGTTGTTTTGGGTTGTAAAAGTTATTTTACTATATTTAATTTGTAAAGGATTTTCCTGAAGTAAAGGTTTGTAAGTATTTTCATGTATTAAGAGGAGGTTATTTATGATTTTACTTTGATTTTTGCAATTGCCCGTTGAATCGTATGGTAAGGGTTCACCCATCTAGGTGCTTAGAGTAGGTGCCCGCACATCCCAGTAGTTGGGTCATGACAGATGGTATCATAGCCTAGGTTACCAATCTCCCAGTACAAGAGCAAAATGTCAAATAAAGTCCTGCACATTAGTGTGTTGACGTCCACATCTAATCTTTGGGAAGCTATGAAGCATTATAGGAATCACCTCTCTTCTTTCATTCCTTTCATGCGGTTTGTCACTTTCTTGTATGGGTTGAGTCTAATTGGTATCTCTCGATTTCAATTGGTATCTCAATAAAGTGAAGGATGTCATTGGACTCCGATTGCAATGAGACAAGCAAGAGAAGTTGGAACCGGGAAGGTTCCAATTGGTATTTGTCCTGAGAGGCTGTGGTAAGCATGGATGACCGACTAACAGTCATCCCTGGGGAAAATAGAGAGTAGTATATGTGACTTGATTTTTGTTGTAGCTTGAAGATTGAAATTTTGTGTGTTACAATGCTTGTATGACTGAAATTGTTGGTATATAGTTGATTGTCTTACTGTGAGTATTTGGGTCTGAAGGGAGTCATAACTTGATTTTGTGCTTTTGGTGTGTGATGAACTTCTATGTGTGTTAATTGAAATGTCGTAGTACTTTTGAAAAAAAGGGAACTCTTGACTATCCTCGGGCTCAAGTATGGGAAGCTCCTGACCAGGGGCAGTGCAGGTGAACATGACCCTAATGGTCTTCCACATCTGGGTAAACATGCAATCCTGGGAGTGCCTCTTCTTCTTCTTCTTATCTAACTCCCTGCGAAGTTCTGCAAAATCCTGAGAAGAGGGGGGCTGGGCTATACCTCCAACAACAGTATCCTCCATGAATTGCCTGACCGCCACCAGGTTCTCCTCAAGCTGGCTACTAGTAATTGGGAGCTGGGGCTGGGAAGGAGGGTCGGGAGTGTCATCATCATCGGCATCCTTAGCTTGCTGGCTGCTCCCTGTCTCATCTACCTTTCTTTTCTTCTTAGCAGTGACCACTTTCACCCGGAGAGGGTTGAAGGCAATATCCTATCCACCTCCCTATTTGTGTGATCCTCGGGCACCCTAACCCGCCTGCACAATTCAGACACCAAACCCGAAAGAAAGGGGTTTCTCCTAGGACCCCGGTAGAAGTCTCTCCACTCAGAGATGATCTAGTCCCCCACATTTAGAATGATCCCTAACATAGCACTAGCCACTACTAAAGCCCAAGCATAAGTCACATCAGTGGTATTTCCCGATGGATGAATCCTACGAGACACCAAATTCAACCACCTCCTAGCATTCATTGATGCCCTCAGCACTGGGATAGTAGACCTGACTCCTCACCTCCTCATCTACCAAGGCATCTCTCAGCTATGTCATATCCCACAGTCGAGCCTTGGCCTCGTATACCGCATTTGAAATGTGAGGCACTCCTATTACCTCATTGATAGTCTGAGAGTCCACAGGGACATCCATCCCTCAGATATGGATAGTGGGGTTGGGATCATCCCAACAAATGGTGGGGAGTATGCATAGAACTCCCGCACCCAACCTAAACGCCCAGAAGGGGGAGCCACAACCAATGATCCCCTGTTGAACTCTTGAAGCCTGCGATAGAAGGCGGCTGCTTTCTCATCCACCCCTTCCATTCTGAAGGCCCTCTCATGATAGAAGCCTAGCCTGCGGTAGTCCAGGTACCTCTCCTGACTAGCATCTTTGGGGAACCTCTCATAAGGGAGAATGTGTTCTTGACCGGCAACCATTGAATATGTTAACCTTCAATATGGCAAAGGGCGGGGTTAGAACTCAATAAAGCGTAAAGGAATGAGTTTTAAAACAAAGAATTTCTTTAAGTGTTAGCCTGGGAGCTACTATTTTTTATCTTCCGCTATAGCGGACAGTCGTTCGCTGGTGCGGAACCGCTATAGCGGGAATTTCTCTGCTATAGTAGGACCGCTATTGCAATAGGGTTTTGCTATAGCAATCTTCATCATCCTAGAACTTCAAGGGGTGTTTCAATGGCTCCCCTTGACCCAAAACTCCGTTTAAACATTCTACGTTTAGATCAGTACTTCTAAAGTGTCCTATCACTATTTTATACAAAAATTTGGGCATCATAACCCCTAAGTTTTGCCCAAAACACAAGTTTTCTACAAGAACAACCCTTTACCTCCCCTGCCATTTTTGGTCCCCTTTTGGCCAAAAGCTACATAATCCTTATGCCCAAAACATTGTGGAGGCATTGTAAACGTAAGGGAAGCATCTATGCTTTGAAAATCTGAAAAAAATCCAACCTAAGTTCAAATTCAAAAACCAACTACAATATCTACCCCAAATCACTATTTCTACCACAATCCTACTTATAATCGTGCAATGAAGTAGAGAAGTAAGCGGGTACAATTGTTACCTGGAATTTTTGATGTCGGGAGCAGGGTGATCGAGAAGAAAAAGTGTTTTCGGGTGGCAAATTAGAGGAGAATGGGAATGAAACTCATTTCTACCTTATTTCAATTGTTTCCAACCGCTATAGAGGTCGGCACCTCGCTATAGTTGTACCCCTATGGCGGTATAATTTTCGCTACAGCGGACGACAATCAAATTTTAGGAATGGAAAGGTTCCTCCCGAGTATTTTAAAATTCCTTCGCTCCAAAATTCTACAAGGCCCCGAATTTCTTGGATACTCAGGGAGGGTTACTTTTTAAAATTTTCCAGATAGCTCGAGAGAGGAAATTCCTCGTCAGAGCAGGGTCATAATATTTTCATACTGGGTCAAGTACGACTAAATTAGGGGGAAGTTTGATATTTCGCGTGGGATTGTAATTACGCTGTCACATAGGACTATGAGAGCCTTGGACTAGTTTCTTCTCGTCCTTCTTACGGGATCATTCAAGCACAAATGATGGGTAAATTAGTATCTGTTGTAACGATCTGATCTGTCATTATTTTAGAAATCAAGATATCATGGGTCTCAGGATCAAATAAATACATTTTGAATTAAGTGGGGTGACGTGATGAAAAATTTCAAATTTTGAAATTTGTTCGGGCTGACGTGTATAGCAGAAATTATTCTGCAGTAGCTGTCAATTATCCTCTATAGTAGTATGGCAGAAAATAGAAGCTAGATTACGTGATTTTTATAAAAGTCTTCTCCTCCTCGGTTGGAAAATATACGAGGGTTGATCCAAAAACCCTCCTAGGATACTCTAAAGTTTGGGAGCCATGGGGAAGAGAGATTCTGGCTAAAGGGATGCAAAAACTACAGATTTTGGGCTTGTCATCCATCAGGAAACGCCTTTACGGAGCCAAAATATGCATGTGCAGTTGCTTGGCGTCCAGGTAGGCTAGGTTTCCTTTCATTGAGTAGACTTAGACCTGTTTCCATTCCATATTATTGCATAGACAGAAAGGAGAATTCATGTTTAGGCCTTCGGGCACGAAGTCTGGAGGATTATTGTGTTTGACTAGTTTTGGAATGGGAAATGGTAGGGTTGGGATGATGTGTTGTCATTTTTAGGTTATTTGTGTTCATTATGTGGGGTGGGATGCTAGAATCTAGGAACTAGACAGTTGGGAAGGTTCGAGGAATCAAAAAATGTCATGGGTAATTAATTGACTAGTTAAAGGGAGTTCCAGGAATGATTTAATGTAAAAGAAGTAGAGTAAACAAGAAGGGTTGAGTTGCTCATGTTAGGGGATGTCTTTCCCATGTTGTATATGTCTTAAGAGGAGGATTCAGATTTGATGTGTCTACTAGATGTGTGTCTTAGGGGTAAGCCGGGATTTGGTTTCTGAATGAGAAGTCAATGTTGGGGTCATGGATTCGGGTGTTGGGTAGGTGACTGTTAATGTTTGCCAAACACAATGTACATACATGTAACTATAACTTAGTATTGTACGTGTTACCATTCTTAGGAAAGGAATTTATGAATATCCAAGTGTTTGGGGTGTCAATTATGTGAAATGAACTTGATTATTGCTCGTTGGTCTTACAAGGGTGTTTCTGTTCATTTTTGTATTGACTGCTGGATTTTATGTGATATTAATGGTTGGTTCAGGTACCATACATGGTATGGGATATTAATGGTTGGCTCGGGTACCACGCGTGGTACAGAATACTAATGTTTGGCTCGGGTACCATGCCTGGTATGGGATAATAATGTTTGTCTCAGGTACCATGCCTGGTACAGGTTATATATATATATATATATATATTGGTTGGCTCAGGTACCACGCCTGATACGGGTTTAATTTGCATTGTTGATTGTATTTTCAATGGTTCCATGAGTGGACCGGGCTGATTTGCTGAATTTGTGATTTTTATTGGTCCTTGAGAGGCCAGGTTTTTGCACTTAAATGTGGGGTTGGTCCTGCGGTGGATCGGGCATTGCATGTTAATAATAGGCATTGGTCTAGGGATCCTTAGTTGGTCTGAGTAATATAAAAAGGGTAAGTGTCATGATTATGAATCATTGTTAAATGATTATTGAACTTGTTTTGTATAATTGATAAGTTAAGAGTAGGACTGAGAGTCTGGGCTATATTGCTGGCTGTTGTTGTCTGTTGTTGTCTGTTGGGCATTGTCCCAGAGGTCTCTGGGGCTGTTCGGGCATTGTAAGTAGTATTTACGTATGTAGGTGGTCTAGTTGGCGATTAACTGGGTTTACTTTTGGTTGTCGAGTCATAGAGGTTGACTTGAGTCACGGGATGGTAGTCCGGGTCTGGACATAGTAGTCGGTATATGTATTAAGGTGACTTGGGATGTCTAAGGGTTAAGTATGACTTGGAAAGTCTTAGGTGTCAGGATGTAGAGTCTCCAAATAGTGGAGTTGGCAGCGGAATGGGATAGGAAAAGACTGGGGACGAAACAAGTAAGTCCATAGGTGTAAATGTCATGATGTATAAGCTCATGGTCGGGTTGATGTTGGGTTTTGGTAAAGGCGGGCGTTAAAAGACGATAGCATTGTAGCTAATTGCATATTTCTCCTGTTTTCCTTATATGATGTTATGGAGTGGATTCGAGTCAATCGATGATGCCTACCAGTACGTGTGGTTGTACTGATACTACTCTTGCTATACCTTTTTAGGTATAGTCTGGTTGCAAGGTCAGTGATATTTCATAGGTACATGATGATGGTGATCTCCAGCAGCTTCTACTCTTCGATATCATGGTGGAAGTTGTGTCGCCTTTTATTTACTCATATTTCTCCTATAGTAGCTCTTGTACTTGCTTTGACTAGATCCTAGGGAGTGTTGTTTCGGGTTTTAAAAGTGGTTTTACTATATTTAATTTGTAAAGCATTTTCCTGAAGTAAAGGTTTATAAAAGTTTTCATGTATTAAGAGGAGGTTATTTATGATTTTACTGTGATTTCTATAATTTCCTATTGGATCAGGTGGTAAGAGTTCGCCTATCTAGGTGCTTAGAGTAGGTGCCGGCACGACCCAGTAGTTGAGTCGTGATAGTACTGGTAGATTTAACATGAAAGAAATGGGCTAATTTTGTCAATCGATCAATGATCACCCAAATAGAATCATAATTATGGAAGGAATGAGGCAAATATGTGACGAAGTCCATATTAATGACCTCCCATTTCCATATCAGGATTCTTATGGTTTGTGCTAGGCCGCCAGACCACTGATGCTCTGTTTTTACTTGTTGAAAATTAGAGCATTTGTGCCACATAATCTGCTATATTTTTCTTCATGTTATCCTACCAATAAATTTCTTTCAGATCGTGATACATTTTTATAGCACCCAGGTGGATAGAATATCGCAAATAGTGAGCCCCAGTCAAAATCTTCTCCCGCAATCCATCCACATTAGGAACACATAACCTGTCATGGAACCTTAAATTATGATCGCTTGAAGCTCGAATGTGGTGACTTTATGTTGAAAACTATCTTCTTTATACTATTTTAATATCGGGTCATTACATTGTCTCTCCTTCACCATTATCACTAACGATGACTCTGCAATAATCTGAACTGATATGTCTCCATCTTCAAAGTCAATTAACCGGACACCTAAGCTTGATAGCATATAAACCTCTCTGACTGTATTCTGCTTTATTGCCAGCAAGTATGCTAGACTTCCCATAGATTGGCAACTAAGAGTGTTTGCTACAATATTTGCTTATTCTGGGTGGTAGAGAATATAAATATCATAATCTTTTAGTAGTTCTAGACACCTTCTCTACTTAAATTTAACTCCCTTTGCTTAAATATGTATTGAAGGCTCTTATGATCTGTAAATATATCAAAATGAACCTCATACAAATAATGTCACCACATCTTTAGTGCAAATACAACTGCAACTAATTCTAGATCATGTGTTGGATAGTTTTGCTTGTGTCACTTTAGTTGCCTCGAACCATATTCTAACCTTACCAACAACAACAACAACAACATACCCAGTGTATTCCCACAGCGTGGGGTCTGGGGAGGGTAGAGTGTACGCAGTCCATACCACTACCTCAGAGGTGAGGTAGAGAGGCTGTTTCCGATAGACCCCCGGCTCAAGACAAAACAGTCTAAAAATAGGCTAAAAAGGACGTAACAATGATACAGGATAAAAATACAAGATAAAACTACAAGAGACGATAGAAAGTAATATGTAGTAACAAACAACAGACAGCACTGCCACAAAATACTACCACGAGGAATCCAAGAACAAGAAACTATAAGCGTAGCACTACGATTACTAGTCGGGACAATAAGGAAAAACACTCCTACCTACTAGCCTACACACACTTCTACCTACTACTCTTCTACCCTAATCCGTGTCCTCCACACCTTCCTATCTAGGGTCATGTCCTCGGTAAGCTGCAACTGCGCCATGTCCTGTCGAATCACCTCTCCCCAATACTTTTTTGGTCTACCTCGTCCTCTCCTGTAACCATCCATAGTCAACCTCTCACACCTCCGCACTGGAGCATCCGTGCCTCTCCTCCTCATATGTCCGAACCATCTCAACCTCACTTTCCGCATCTTATCTTCCACCGACGCCACACTCACCTTATCTCGGATATCCTCATTCCTAATCCTATCTCTCCTAGTAAACCCGCACATCCATCGCAACATCCTCATCTCCGCCACCTTCATCTTTTGAATATGGGAGTTCTTTACTGGCCAACACTCTACTCCATACAACAAAGCTGGTCGAACCACCACTCTGTAGAATTTGCCTTTAAGTTTAGTAGACACCTTCTTACCACACAAGACTCCAGATGCGAGCCTCCATTTCATCCACCCAACACCAATACGATGAGTGACATCCTCATCAATCTCTCCATTTTTCTGGATAATAGACCCAAGATACTTGAAACTCCCTTTCTTTTGGATGAACTGTGTATCCAGCTTCACTTCTACGTCATCATCCTGAGTCACCTCACTGAACTTGCACTCCATATATCCAGTCTTGGTCCTGCTCAACCTAAACCCCTTAGACTCGAGGGTCTGTCTCCAAACCTCCAACTTAGCATTAACTCCTCCGCGAGTCTCGTCCACCAAAACTACATCATCCGCAAATAACATGCACCATGGCATCTCACCTTGTATTTTCCGCGTCAATACATCCATTACCAAGGCAAATAGAAATGGGCTAAGGGTCGATCCCTGGTGCAACCCCATTAACACGGGAAAGTGCTCCGAATCTCCTCCCACAGTTCTAACGCGAGTCTTGGCCCCCTCATACATGTCCTTAATTGATCTAGTGTATGCCACGGGTACACCTCGAGCCTCCAAGCACCTCCAAAGGACCTCCCTAGGGACTTTATCATACGCTTTTTCTAGATCAATGAACACCATGTGCAAGTCCTTCTTCCTTTCCCTGTACTGCTCCACCAGTCTTCTAAGGAGATGAATAGCTTCTGTAGTCGAGCGTCCTGGCATAAAGCCGAACTGGTTCTCTGAATATTCTAACCTTACCATGCTATATTAATACACAACGTAGACCAATGCCCAAAGCATCACAATAAATAGCATACCCCTCTGTGCCTTCTGGAATGTTAGTACTGGTGCTATAGTTAACCTATCTTTTAACTTTTGGAAAATGTGTTCACACTTCTCTGACCACTGAAACTTTATCGCTTTTTGTGTTAATTTAGTCAATGGGGCAGCTATAAAAGAGAAGCCTTTAACAAACCTTCTATAATAACCTGCTAGCCCTAAGAAACGACGTACCTCTGTTGGAGTAGTGGGTCTAGGCCAGTTCTTCACAGCCTCAATTTTCTGAAAGTCCACTTTGATGCCCTCACTAGAGACCACATATCCAAGAAAATCTATAGAGTCCAACCAGAATTCACATTTGGATAATTTGGCATATAACTGATATTCTTTAAGAGTCTGCAATACTGCTCTAAGATGATCTGCTTGGTCTGCCTCACCACCTGAATATATAAGTATGTCATCTATGAATACAATCATAAATGGATCTAGAAAAGGTTTGAAGACCCTACAATCATATCCATAAAATCTACAGGGGCATTAGTAAAACCAAAGGACATAACAAGAAATTCAAAGTGCCCATACTGAGTCCGGAAAGCTGTCTTCAAAATATCGGCTTCTCTAATCTTCAACTAATGATATCCAGACCTTAAATCAATTTTTGAAAAGCACTTAGCATCCTGCATCTGATCAAATAATTCATCTATTCGGTAAGTGGATACTTATTCTTTATAGTAACTTTGTTCAGCTATCAATATTCTATACACATGTGTAATGAACCATCTTTGTTTTGTACAAATAACACAGGTCCACCCTATGGTGATATACTAGGTCAGATGAATCCTTTATCAAGAAGATCTTTCAATTGAGCTTTCAGCTCTACTAGGGCCATTCTATAGGGTGGAATTGATATAGTTTGAGTACCGGGATCAATATCGATACCAAAAATCAATCTCTCTATCTGGAGGGAGTCCTAGAAGCTCCTCTATGAACATATCAGGATGTTCATTCACAATTGATACGGATTGAAGAGTCGGTGTCTCTTTCTCAACATCAAGATCCCTTGCTCTGACTAGGTGATATAACCATCCCTTAGAAATTAGCTTCTTGGACTTAAGATAGGAAATAAACCTACCTACAGGCACCATGACACTACCTTTCTATTCAAAGATTGGCTCATTCGAAAAGCAAAATCGAGCAATCTTAGCTCGACAATCAACTGTAGCATAACAGGATGCTAACCAATCCATACCCATGATGACATCAAAGTCTATCATATCAAGCTTAAATAAATTTGTTGTAATGTCTCAACCATATACCATTACTATGCAATTTTATAGAGTCATTGAACTATAACTGACTCTCCAATTGGAGTCAATACGACAAATAACTCACATAATTATTCTGATCCTACTCCAAACCTTTTAGCAATGAATGGAGTAATATATGATAGAGTATCTCTAGATCTATCAATGCATAAACATTATATAAGAAGATAGATAAGATACCTTTGATCATATATAGTGATGCCTCTGAATTCTATCGACCTATTAATGAATACATACGATTTAGACCCCCTCCTAAATCAGAAGCTCTACCTCTGCTCCTTCCCCAATTTGATAGTGCTTGAGGACCATGAGATAAAGAAAGTTTGGTTGATGATGCTTCTACCATGGACCCTGTGGACTGTGCTTTACCTTCTGATCACTGGACAATTCTATATCACATGACTAGGGACTCTATACCAATAAATATCATTACAGCCTAGTTGTGACTCACTAGGGTGTGATCTACAACACTAACTACAATGGGGCTTAGGTGGTAATCCCTAACCCCTACCTCTCTGAAACTGTGGACCTGGTGCCCTAGACTGCTAGTTATATTCATGCCTCAAACTTTTGGACTAGGAGGGAGGTCAAGTGGTAGAATAGGTTGGTGGTGGTTGTCTTTGTGGCCCTCTGCTGGAAGATTTTGTATCACTGCTCTGATAAATGCCAGATGTCCTGGCCCTCTTACTCTAATTCCACTTACACTCTGCTCTAATTTTTTTAAAGCTCCTCAGTCTGCTTTGCAAATGTCATTATCCGAGCAATGCTTATTTATTTATCTAATGCCACAATAGAACAAGGCTTTATCGAGCGGATTTAAGATCACCCACAAATTGACGTACCCTGGCATGTGTAGTATTGACCATCTCCAGTGCAAATCTATCTAGATGAGTAAATATGATGTTGTACTCTTTAACACTTATTTTATTCTTCTTAAGTGCCAAATATTTTTTAGCCTTTGCATCTCGAATCTCCTGGGGAAGAAATGATCTAAAAAGGCCTTTGTAAATTCCTTCCAAACTGGTGGAGGTACATTTGCTCCTCTAGAATCTTTCCACATGTCATACCAAGCTATAGCCATATCTTTCAGCTGATACATGGCTAACTCAATTGCCTCTGTATCAAACACGTGCATGACCCTGAATATTTTATGAATCTCGTCAATAAAACTTTGTGGATCCTAAGTATTTTCTAAATCTCATCAATGAATCTCTGTGGATCCTCAGTGGGTTTAAACCCCGTGAAAATAAGAGGGGAAATATGCAATAACTCTCAAACATGGGAACCAAATGCCTCTCCTTGGGAAGATAAACTAAGAGATGTTACTTCCTGTCTTTGGGACTGAGCATCAACTATCTGGGTGAGCTAATGAATGGATCCCCTACCATCCTGGTCTGAGGGATCAGATGGAGGGGCTGGAGGAATTGGGGCTCTTATAGGCCCTTTTGCTTGCTGTGTTATGGATTTGGGATATCTTGTCTAACAATGAAACCCTGGGCCTCTTTCTGATCCTCAACAACAAGTGGATGTGTACTAGGACCTTCCTCTGGAGATGCGGTGAATCATGGACTAGTCCTAGTCTTTTTCTTTGTAGGGAACTTTGTAGATAAAGATTAATGCACGACTCAGAATCAATTTCCTATAACTTTTCTCTATGGCATAATCTAGAACATGAAAGAAGGTCATATTTCCTAAATTTCCAAGCAACCCCCCTACTTATGGATGTAGTGCATCACACATTCATAAAAAAGGCACTACTAGACACGACTTCATAGACAATTTCCTAAGATATGTGAACTTAGGCTTTGATACCAAATTTGTCATGCTCCAAGTCTGAATGGGACATACAAGTACTATATATACATATATGCTATGCAAATAATCTATGACAAATAATTTATCAAGGATTCATGTACTAAATACAATTAATAAGGATGATAAATGCATATACAATGGCATTTGACCAACTGATACAAAACGATTGTCCTATAGTTTCCACGAAGCCTCTAAAAGAGTAAGAAACTATGAAATTGTCAAGTGGTCGGGAAAAGGCCCCACCATACCCATACTATGCAAATATGTACAACAAAAGAGAGTACTATCTCTAAACTAGCTCTAGTGGGAAATGGGGCTCACCGACTACTCTGCTGATACACGATAATGCCTACTGAGAAGGTCTACAACTCTGTGTACCTATTCCTTCATTTAAATGAACACATCACCCTATTTGATAGGGGTGTTAGTATATATATAATGTGTACTGGTATGAAAGGCAGACATAATATTAAGTATAGGTAAGATAGCACAATGCTTGAATCAATATTGTGCTCAACTGAGATATACCTCTGCCAGGAAGTAACCTATGAAACTCTAAATCATATGAAATTACTCTAAAATTATAATACAAGTGTCTTCTTGGGTATTTATTAATATGACATCAAATGATACAATTATATGTGGAATCAAGTAATTTAGGTACTTTCAAATAAATAAATGATAGCCTCTAAATATGAGCCTCGAGGGCTTTATATCAACTAGATAGCACATGAACTCTGTTATCTCTGAATCTCATATTAAAATGTTAAGTCTTGTAGTCTATGATCTCTAAAAGTATGCCATGAAAGCTCAGCTCTGAGGATCAGCCCGCAGTCGGGTATGCCATAAATGACTCTATTTTGAGAGTATATAGCCATAATAGGTTGGTACATTTGTAGGCTCAACTCTGAGAGTTTGTGGTCTCAGCCATGTGCACAAGGCAGCGTCACATCGTGAATCAAGTAAATATAATATCTCTAACCCACCCCTGCCATCACTTAATTTACATCTTAATCACTTATGCCATGAGCGCCTCTGAATAATTAATTATAAATGAAATCAACTGTACAAATAGTAAGCTCTGAATGATAATTTATGAACTTTGAGTAATTGATTGTAGTTTTTGATTAAGTGAATTAACTAGTAAACTTTGATCTATTTTAAATGACTCATATGGACATGTATTTATTGTATAAATGATGAATATGCTATGACAAGAATATTATCTATAGAGACATATAATAAATGTACTATATAAGTTCTATGAAATACAAATGAAGGCACATATATTGCTTTGATGTCTATGTGAATACTTTGAATTGTAACGATAAGCTCGAATACTCTGAACGACTGGACAATGAACACTTGATATGCAAGAGTAATTAATATGAAGTAAAGGGAATATAACAACTGAATACCAATCTCTATAAGTAATATAAACTATATAGACCCTTGTAAAGAAACAAGTGATGTAGAGTCGTGCCTCGCGGTGAAGGAGGTTTTAGCCTTACATACCTTGATTCCAGGCTCATGAAACTTTAGTGGACAATAACCCTTCATACCAGCAGATAATATGTACATCATCAAGTGGTACCACCATTACAAATATCCCACAAGCACATTCTAGAAATATTAGCAATATGTTGGCTTACAAACAGCCCACAAGCACATTCTAGACATATTGACAATATGTCGGCTAGTAGGCAAGCAACTTGCACGTCGGACTCTCTTTATACTTATGATTCTTTTTACTTACCTTCTCTTATTACTGCCACATGTTTGTAATGATCCTTTCGGTCATTTCTACGTATACATTTTTGTTGTGCCGTTAGAGCTTGTTTATAGCGGCCCCAAGTCATTTAAGGCTTGTTGGGACCGGTAGTTCGGTGACGGGTCCATTTGTTTGGTCGTATGATAAGTTTTGAAGTCAAGCAAGTCGGCAAAAGTTATCGTAAGTTCTTTAATAAATTTTCTGAACTTTGGGTAAAATGTCTCAGAGCTTTTCTCTCAATATATAAAGAGTTAGAATTCTCCCAAAATACCAAATCGAAGGTCTACGAGTCTAGCTTCCAACGCACAAAACCTCATGTCCAACTGATCTTGGAGTAAAAAGTTATGACTGTTTTACCGCGGACTGTCTGGCAGAAACCGGGTTGCGAACCGGGTCGCGAACCGGGTCGGGTCAAAATCGATTTAAAGCCTCAACTTCACGTTTTAAAATGCCATTTCAGTTTTGAAACAGTGAGAAAACATAAGGGAGGATTCCAAGAGAGCTTGAGTATCAAAATCGTGCGATGGTGAATTGCGAGCCTAAGTCTGAGAATTTATTAACATCGCGTGTATTTGAAAATATTTTATTTGAAAGTTGAATTTGGTAAAAAGTTATATTATTATTACCTTTTTAAAATATTTTAAAGGTTTACGAAAATTATTTTTGTTACGATATAATTGTATATGTATTTATTTTATAAGGTTTTTATACATTGTAATATTTTAACGGAGATAGTAAATTTAGATATGTTGAAAATTATTATTATAATATGGTAGGTTTTATTTGAAATAATTTTCTATTAATTATGGTATATTCAAAAAATTATATTTATTATACCATGAATTTATGCAATACCCGAGTACGTAGGTAATATGGATCCACCTATCATTAATTAGATAAGGGGAGGTGTGGTGTTGACACACACACCCCCATGTGGAAACCAATTGTTGTGGCAGCAGGTACACCTAAGTGGTGTGACAAAATTTGTCACCTTATAATGATTAACTAGACTACTTTAATCAATGATATTCCTAAAACTCCATTTGTTTTGCTGAAGCTTGGCTAAAGGATTAACTCCTCTCCACTCACTTTATATATAGCATCTATATCAATCTTGTATGCATAGAAGGGGAATTCAAGTAGGAAAAATATTTTGATGACATATTTGATCACCGAGAGCAAATTAATTATCCATTTCAAGTTATTCAAGCCCGATTTCGAGTTAATTTCATTTCGGAGCTTTTTCGGAGAGGTTCAAGCTTGTCATCGGACGACAGGTAGGTTACGGTTTATTTTCCCTAGACTCCGTATATATAGGATAAAATTGTACTAGCTGGCATCCTTGGGTTGGTTTATTAGGTTGGCACCACAGACCTCGACCGCTTTATTCATGTCCGCCTACTTTTGTTCCTCCGTTGCTTGTAGTACTTGCCGATATATTTTATTTACCCTTGTGGTCCTGTGAGGCCTTGCTGACTCTGGAACATAGAAGGTGGGATTTTGGGAATGTCCGCGAGTCCCGGACATAGAATTATCCTTCTAGGCTGGTTATGCTTGCTGAGTAGCTGTGGGCCTGTGCAGGGTCCATAGTTGATTGTGAGCTGCTGGAAAGTTATTGTGTGTGATCAAACCATTTCCATGTATATAAAGAGGTTTTATCCATGTTTTACTATGGTTTTGGCTTCGGGCCTACTGGCACTATTTTCTAAACCTTGCATGGCCCCGGGGGCCTGTTTTTAATGGAAATGATTTGGAAATGGTTTGATTTAACTTGTGAATATTCCTGGGTAAAAGAAAGTGAAATTATGTTTTAAATCACCAGTTTTACGATTAACGCTAGACTCGGCAGGGCCGGGGTGCTAGTTGAGTTTTCTTGCTACTTGAGATGATTTTTAGCCTCGGTCGGACCGAGCACCCAAGATGACTTTCTACTGTTTAGACCCGGTTATGCCCGGGCACCCTTGGAGGGGTTTGTTTGAGATATTTTCCTACTACTTTAGTCCTATACAGGGTCTGGGCATGCATATTCGAGACTGGGTCTCTATCTTGAACACGGACTTGCTTCCGGACGACATGTTTTGATACTGAGTTTTAGTATGGGGTCAGGGAGCTCCATGGACCTTGCGTTACGGGCCTAGGGCTTCGGGCTGCATGTGCCGGGGGAAGGGTATACGGTGGAGTAGAGGTATACGGGCAGTGTCCTTCCATGGAACCTACCTGCTGGGCCGGCTCGGCACCGGAGAAGGTACATACAGAGATACCATTTCACTTGAGATCTTCATGCATCATATCATTCATTGTTTGAGGCTCCACCCTTGTTTGTTGTTTGTTGATTGTACGCTCCGGTAGTATGGGATACCGGAGGGTTTGTTTTCACTTGTTTGTGTTCCTCGGTTGTATGGGCGGCCGGGGGACTGTAGGCAGACTCTTGCTATTTACTTACAGAATTGTTCCCTGTTACAGTTAAGTATGAAATTGGTTACTGCTAGACTGTTAGTTTCTGGATTTGAGATTGATATGATTAGTTGAGTTTTATTCATATCTCTGAGCATGCCTATCATTACTCTTTCCCTCTTCTTATACTTGAGGTTACCGGTATACCGTCCATTTCGTAAACTTATTATGTATACACTGTTATTGCTAGGACCCCAGGTGCGTTACTTCTTACTTTCACCTGTGCCTATGGTGTGTATATTCTGCTTACTGGCCTCACATGTGGTTCTGTTGATTTCCCTCTGGGCTAGTTCCTGTGTACCTTTCGTTGATTTTTGTGACTGCTTGCTTCTATTCTGTCTGTTACTACGCTTTTATCTTATATATGCCCAATCGGCCTATGATACCTACTAGGTACCTTATGCTTCGCATTTGGTGCTCACCCTACCCCCCCTCCCCCCCCCTCCCGCATCTTTGGGTGCAGATCCTAGCGTGGGCCATCGCCGTTAGATCGCTGTGATTCATGCTTGGAGATCTGTTGGGGACTACTTCAGACTGAGGGTGAGCTCTTGGCGATCGGAGCTTAGCTTTAGTTTATCTTTTGCTTCATGTACTCTATTACCATTCAGAGACATATGTATATACTGTTTTGGATCGTTTGCACTCCATGTATGTAGTTTTGGCTCTATATTATGATACCAGGTCCTGGGGTTTGGTTTAGTTTCCGCATATGTATATATATATATCCTTGTTATCTATTCTCTTCGTCTTCTTCCGCTTATTTGTTAGATAGTAGCCCATTACTAACTGTCCTGGGCTACAGGAATTGGTTCTCCTACTGGGGGATTGTAGGTGCCATCATGCTCGAGAAATCGGGTCGTGACAACTTGGTATCAGAGCTTTAGGTTCACCAGTGTCATCGGTATTGGAGCCAATGTCTAGCAGAGTCCTGCGGATCGGGGCGGAGACGTCCATACTTAATCTTTGGGAGGCTACAGTGGCATTTTAGGAAATTTGACTCTTTCATTGCTTCTGTGTCGTGCGTAGAACCCTTGAAGTTTCTGGAAATCTCATTTGTTCTGCTTCATCCTTCCGCAGATGGTTCGTACGAGATCATCGGCATCACGCGGAGATGAGTCTCCCACTCCAGCTAAGGGTCGAGGACGCCCTCGAGCAGTGGCACCTGCTAGGGCTGCTAGAGTGGAGATAAATCTCGAGCAGCATGTGGATCAAGGGGCAGCCCAGGTACCACCAGCTCCAGTGCCCACTTCTGTGCCAGCTCCAGCCGTAGCTCAGTCTCCAGATATTCGGGGATTACTATTACAGCTTTTGGGTGTGATTGGAGAGCGGCCTTCTGAGGTAGCGCAAATATCCGCTCAGGGGGCAGCCTTGGGTGCACAGAGCTCAGGAGCGCAGCCTGCTACTATGTCTCCCCGTGCGGAGGTCATTCCGGTTCCATCCGTTGCACAGCCTCTTGCTCCTCGCCCAACTATGACAGAGTCAGAGCAGAAGGCGTTGGGTAGGTTTTTGAGGTTAGCACCTCCGAGGTTTGCTGGTATTTCTGGACAGGATCCACATGACTTTATTACTACCTGTGAGGAGATGTTGCATCATTTGGGTTTGTTGGAGACTCACGGGGTTGGTTATACTACCTATCAGTTGGAGGGCCCAGCGAAGTTATGGTGGAGGGCCCAGGTTGTTTGTAGACCACCATCGTCACCTCCTTTGACCTGGTCTGAGTTTATGAGGCCTTTATGGCCAAGTTCCTACCTCAGAGTGATCGTGAGCGTCACAGGGAGCAGTTTACTCACCTTATGCTGGGGTCTACGACTGTCTCAGAGTATGAGACCCGTTTTCATCAGCTAGCACCGTTCGGAGATATGATCATTCCTACCGAGGCAGATAGGATTCGCAGATTTGTATGGGGTTTGAGGCCAGAGATCAGGCAGCCAGCTGAGATATTGATCGCTGATGGTCGGTCATTTCAGGCTATCGTAGACTATGCCCGCACTGTGGAGGACTTACAGCGACATGATCAGGGGTCCAGAGATAAGTGGTCTCGACATCAGGGTGTCTATAGTGGTTCCAGATATGGTGGTAGAGGTCCTGGCCAGTGGAGCCGGAGTTATCAGCCACAGCAGTACCAGGGTCAGTCCAGCCGACCGGTTCAGGCTTGTCACGACCCGATTTCTCGGTCATGATGGCACCTACAACCCCCCAGTAGGCGAACCAATTTCCGTAGCCCAGGACAGTTAGTAATGGGCTACAATCTAACAAATAAGCGGGAGGGCAAAAGTAAGGGAACAAGATGAAGAGAATAGATAACAGGAATATATATATACATATGCGGAAACTAAACCAAACCCCGAGACCTGGTATCATAGTATAGATCCAAAACTACATTCGTGGAGTGCAAACGATCCAAAACAATATATACATATGTCTCTGAATGGTAATAGAGTACATAAAGCAAAAGATAAACTAAAGCTAAGCTCCAATCGCCAAGAGCTCACCCTCAGTCTGAAGTAGTCCCCAACAGATCTCCAAGCACGAATCACAACGATCTAACGGCGATATCCCACGCTAGGATCTGCACCCAAAGATGCAGGGGGGTAGGGTGAGCACCAAATGCGAAGCATAAGGTACCCAGTAGGTATCATAGGCCAACTGGGCACATACAAAATAAAAGTGTAGTAACAGACAGAATAGAAGCAAGCAGTCACAAAAATCAACGAAAGGTACACAGGAACTAGCCTAGAGGGAAATCAACAGAACCACATGTGAGGCCAGTAAGCAGAATATACATACCATAGGCACAGGTGAAGGTAAGAAATAACGTACCTGGGGTCCTTGCAATAACAGTGTATACATAATAAGTTTACGAAATGGACGGTATACCGGTAACCTCAAGTGTAAGCAGAGGGAAAGAGTAATGATAGACATGCTCAGGGACATGAATCAAACTCAACTAATCATATCAATCTCAAATCCAGAAACTAACAGTCTAGCAGTAACCTATTTCATACTTAACCGTATCAGGGAACAATTCTGTAAGTAAATAGCAAGAGTCTACCTACAGTCCCCCGGCCGCCCATACAACCGAGGAATACAAACAAGTGAAAACAAACCCTCCGGCATCCCATACTACCAGAGCGTACAATCAACAAACAACAAACAAGGGTGGAGCCTCAAACAATGAATGATATGATGCATGAAGATCTCAAGTGAAATGGTATCCCTGTATGTACCTCCTCCGGTGCCGATCCGGCCCAGCAGGTAGGTTCCATGGAAGGACACTGCCCGTATACCTCTACTCCACCGTATACCCTTCTTCCGGAACACGCAGCCTGCAGCCCCAGGCCCGGATGGCAAGGTCCATGGAGGTCCCTTACCCCATACTAAAACTCAGTATCAAAACATGTCGTCCGAAAGCAAGTCCGGTTTCAAGATAGAGACCCAGTCTTGAATATGAATGCCCAGACCCTGTCCAGGACTAAAGTAGTAGGAAAATATCTCAAAAAAACTCCTCCAAGGGTGCCCGGGCTTAACCGGGTCTAAACAGTAGAAAGTCATCTCGGGTGCTCGGTCCGACCGAGGCTAAAATTATCTCAAATAGCAAGAAAACTCAACTAGCACCCCGGCCCTGCCGAGTCTAGCGTTAATCGTAAAACTGGTGATTTAAAACATAATTTTCCTTCCTTTTACCCAGGAATATTCACAAGTTAAATCAAACCATTTCCGAATCATTTCCATCAAAAACAGGCCCCTGGGGCCATGCAAGGTTTAGAAAATAGTGCCAGTAGGCCCGAAGCCAAACCGTAGTAAAACATGGATAAAACCTCTTTATATGCATGGAAATGGTTTGATCACACACAATAGCTGCCCAGCAGCTCACAATCAACCTATCGACCCTGCACAGGCCCACAGCTACTCAGCAAGCATAACCAGCCTAGAAGGATAATTCTATGCCCGGGACTCGCGGACATTCCCAAAATCCCACCTTCTATGTTCCAGAGTCAACAAGGCCTCACAGGATCACAAGGGTAAATAAATTATATCGGCAAGTACTACAAGCAACGGAGAAACAAAGTAGGCGGACATGAATAAAGCGGTCGAGGTCTGTGGTACCAACCTAATAATCCAACCCAAGGATGCCAGCTAGTACAATTTTATCCGATATATGCTAAGTCTAGGGATTTTAAACCATAACCTACCTGTCGTCCGATGACAAGCAGCTAGGACGACGATGCCCAAGCTCAAACCACTCCGAGAAGCGCCGAAATGAAATCCGACACGAATTAAGGCTTGAATAACTTGACGTAGACAATCAAATTTCTTTTGGCGATTAAATATAACATCAAAATATATTTTTCACTAACATTTCCTTCACGGTTGGCGTGCGTAGATATATGGATTACAGAAGGTATATTGTATTAACTTTTATACCCAATTGAAACTCACGTTTGCAGAAGCATATATAGAATATGTTACTTTTTTTCTTATTCAAAATAAAGTCCTACTTACTATATATAGTAATTTAATAATTAGTAAAAACCACCTATTAAAACCATTAAATGCCATGTGTTAGACACCTAGTAGCTACAATATGTTGGCTACTTTGCCTCACCTCCACGTGTTGTGGAGGTGGCAACATTCTAATTATTTCCATCCCGTTATGTATGTATTCGGGTATTGCATAAATTCGTGGTAAAATATATATAACTTTTTAAATATATCATAATTCATAGAAAATCATTTCAAATAAAACCTACTATATTATAATAATAATTTTCAACATAACTAAATTTACTATCTCCGTTAAAATATTACAATGTATAAAAACCTTATAAAATAAATACATATACAATTATATCGTAACAAAAATATTTTTCATAGACCTTTAAAATACTTTAAAAAAAGTAATAGAAAAATATAACTTTAAAATAAAATATTTCCAAATATACGCGCGATGCTAATAAAATTCTTATATTTAGGTTCGCAATTCACCATCGCACGATTTTGATACTCAAGAACTCTCTTGGAATCCTCCCTTATGTTTTCTCACTGTTTCAGAACTGAAATGGCGTTTTAAAACGTGAAGTTGAGGCTTTAAATCGATTTTGACCCGACCCGATTCGCGACCCGGTTCGCAACCCGGTTTCTGCCAGACAGTCCGTGGTAAAATAGTCATAACTTTTTACTCCGATATCAGTTGGACGTGAGGTTTTGTGCGTTGGAAACTAGACTCGTAGATCTTTGATTTGGTATTTTGGGGGACTTCTAACTCTTTATACATTGAGAGAAAAGCTCTGAGACATTTTACCAAATGTTCAGAAAATTTATTAAAGAACTTACGATAACTTTTGCCGACTTGCTTGACTTCAAAACTTATCATACGACCAAACAAATGGACCCGGCACCAAACTAACGGTCCCGAAAAGCCTTAAATGACTTGGGGCCACTACAAACAAGCTCTAACGGCACAAGGAAAACGTATACGTGGAAATGACCGGAAGGGTCATTACATCATCCACTACTAAAAAGGACTTTCGTCCTCGAAAGTCGAGGTCAAGGGGGTACCTGAAGGCTCAAACAGCTGCGGATATTGAGCCCGCATATCTCTCTCGGTCTCCCAGGTAGCCTCCTCGACTGGACGGTGCCTCCACTGAACCTTAACAACCGGGATCTCTCGAGACCTCAATCTCCTGACATCTCTGGCCAAAATAGCTGCCGGCTCCTCAACAAAGGCTAAACCCTCACCCAACTGAACTGAATCCCACTGCAACACATGAGACTCATCTGGGACATACCGACGCAATATCGAAACATGAAATACAGGATGTATAGCTGAAAACATCGGAGGCAAGGCTAACTGATAGGCAACGCTACCAACCCTCTGCAGAATCTCAAACGGCCCAATGTACCTGGGGCTAAGCTTGCCCCGCCTACCAAACCTCATCACGCCCTTCATGGGCGATACACGGAGAAACACCAAGTCACCGACACTAAACTCCAAGGCACGAAGCCTACGATCAGCATAACTCTTCTGCCTGCTCTGAGCTGCCCGAAGTCTGTCCTGAATCACTCGAACTCGGTCTAAGGAATCTCAAAGCAAATCTGTGCTCTGTGGCCCAGCACTAAAACCATCAAACCAACCTACCGGTGATCTGCAACGCCTGCCATACAAAGCCTCAAAAGGTGCCATGTCGATACTCGAATGGAAGCTGTTATTATAAGCAAACTCTGCCAAGGGAATAAACTGATCCCAAGAACCTCCAAAGTCAAGAACACAGGCCCGAAACATGTCCTCCAGAATCTGAATGGTCCTCTCGGACTGGCCATCTGTCTGAGGATGGAAAGCGGTACTAAGATGAACCTCTGTACCCAAATTTCGCTGAATAGCCCTCCAGAACGAAGATGTGAACTGAGTGCCACGGTCTGAAATGATAGAAGTTGGGATCCCGTGCAATCGAACAATCTCACGAAGGTAGATCTGAGCTAACCTCTCTGCGCCATAAGAAGTCTGAACCTGCAAGAAATGTGCTGACTTAGTCAGCCTATCAACAATCACCCATATGGAATCAAACCCATGAGAAGTACGAGGCAAACCAATAACAAAGTCCATAGTAATCCCTTCCCACTTCCACTCAGGAATGGGAAGTCGCTGCATCAAACCACCAGGTCTCATGTGCTCGAACTTAACCTGCTGACAGTTTAAGCACCGAGATACAAAATCCGCTATATCCCGCTTCATACCACTCCACCAGTAAAGCTGCCTCAAGTCTCTATACATCTTTGCTGCGCCAGGGTGAATGGAGTATCTAGTACAATGTGCCTCAAGAAGTATCAACTGAATCAAATCACTAATCCTCGGAACACAAAGGCGACTATCAAACCTCAGAACCCCATCTGAATCTAGAGTAGCCCGACTGGTCTCACCCTGAACAACCTGATCACGAAGGTCACACAACTGCTGATCCTCAAACTGACGGCTCTGAATCTGATCAATCAAAATAGAACGAACCTCAACACTAGCGAGAACTCTGTTAGGATCCGACAAGTCAAGCCTAACTAAACGGTTAGCCAAGGAATGGATGTCCAAGGCCAATGGTCGCTCTGAAACTGAAAGAGAATCTAGGCTACCCATACTCACTGTCTTCCGACTCAAGGCATCCGCTACCATGTTTTCCTTGCCCGGATGATACAGAATAGTGAAGTCATAGTCCTTCAGTAACTCGACCCATCTCCTCTGTCTCGAGTTCAACTCTCGCTGACTCGTGATATACTGAAGACTACGGTGATCGGTGAAGATCTCACAATGAACTCCATATAGGTAATGCCTCCAGATCTTGAGCGCAAAAACTACCGCCGCCAACTCTAAGTCATGAGTGGGGTAGTTGCGCTCGTGAACCTTTAGCTGCCTCGACGCATATGCTATTACTCGACCCTGCTGCATCAACACACAACCAAGACCAACCCCAGAAGCATCACAATACACGGAGAAGCTCTGACCCTCAACCGGTAAAGTCAAAACTGGAGCTGAAGTCAATAAGGCCTTAAGCCTCTGGAAGCTATCCTCACACTGATCCGACCACTGAAATGGGACATCCTTCCTAGTCAGCATAGTCAAGGGTGCTGCTATGGAGGAAAATCCCTCAACGAACCATCTGTAGTAACCTGCTAACCCAATAAAGTTACGGACCTCAATAGCAGTAGTAAGTCTAGGCCAATCACAAACCGCAGAAATCTTTGCCGGGTCAACCCTAATCCCATACTTAGACACCACGTACCCTAGGAATGCAACTGACTCAAGCCAAAACTCTCACTTTGAGAACTTGGCATAAAGCCGATGATCTCTCAAAGTCTGGAGTATAACCCTCAAGTGCTGCTCATGCTCATCTCTACTACGCGAGTATACCAAGATGTCGTCTATAAAAACTATCACAAATAAGTCCAAATACGGGCCAAGAACCCTGTGCATCAAGTTCATAAAGGCTGCGGGGGCATTAGTCCACCCAAAAGACATCACCAGGAACTCATAATGGCCATAACGTGTCCTGAATGCTGTCTTAGGGATGTCCTCCGCCCTAATCCTCAACTGATGGTAGCCAGACCTCAAATCAATCTTCGAAAACACAACTGAACCCTGAAGCTGGTCAAACAAATCATCAATCCTCGGCATCAGATACCTATTCTTCACTGTCACCCTATTCAGCTGCCGATAATCAATACACATGCGCATCGACCCATCCTTCTTCTTCACGAAGAGAACAGGAGCACCCCACGGAGACACACTCGGTCTAACAAACCCTTTAGCTAACAGATCCTGGAGCTGCTCCTTAAGCTCCCTCAACTCAGCAGGAGCCATACGGTAAGGAGAAATAGAAATGGGCCTAGTGCCCGACTCTAGCTCAATAGCGAAATCAATATCTCTCTCAGGTGGAAGGCCTGGCAGGTCGGTAGGAAACACATCGAGGAAGTCTTTAACCACAGGAACAGACTCAGGAGAAGTAGGGTCAGCACTAACATCTCGGACATATGCTAGATAAGCTAAACACCCACGGGAAATCAACTTCCTAGCTCGAAGACAAGAGATGATCCCCGATGGTGCATGGCTAACAGAACCCTGCCATACAACCAGGGATACACCGGGCACATCTATGGTAATGGTCTTGGCATAACAATCCAAAACAACACGGTGTGAGGATAACCAGTCCATGCCCAGTATCACATCAAAATCTTGCATATCAAGAATCATCAAATCACCCCAAGTCTCTGAATCACCAATAGATAGCATACAAGATCTCACAATCCGATCCACTACTAAAGAATCTCCTACTAGGGTCGAAACAGAAACAGGAACAGATAATGGCTCACTAGCCAACTCCAAACAAGGCACAAAGTAGGCAGATACATATGAACAAGTGGATCCAGGATCAAATAAAGCCATAGCAGACTGATGGCACACAGAAATCATACCTGTAATCACAGCATATGAGGCCTCTGCCTCTGGTATCCTAGGGACCGCGTAAAACTGACGACGACCTCCACCTGCCTGACCGCCATCCCTACCACCTGCTCTGCAGCGCGGAGCACCACCTTTACTCTGATGACCACCCCCTCTAGCCGGAGGCTGAACTGCTCGTAATGGCTCGGCCAACTGATTTGTACCCTGCTGAGGGCAATCTCTAGCAAAATGACCAATTGCACCACAAGTAAAACAAGCCCCTGACGGCCTACTCAGTCGAGATGAACCAGCAGATCCCGTATGACCACCACGACTTGATGCCCCAGAAACTATACCCCTCGAAGACTGGTCGCTATAGCCATGATGGCTGCTCTGACCCCTCTCGAACTGGGTACTACCGAAAGTCTGAAGGGAAGCCTGAACCGGTCGGCTAGACTGACCCTGGTACTGCTGTGGCTGATAACTCCAGCTCCACTGGCCAGGACCTCTACCACCATATATGGAACCACTGTAGACACCCTGATGCCGAGGCCTCTTATCTCTGTACCCCTGATCATGTCGCTGTAAGTCCTCCACAGTGCGGGCATAGTCTACGATAGCCTGAAATGACCGACCACTGGCGACCAATATCTCAGTTGGCTGCCTGATTTCTGGCCTCAAACCCCATACAAATCTGCGAATCCTATCTGCCTCGGTAGGAATGATCATAGCTCCGAACGGTGCTAGCTGATGAAAACGGGTCTCATACTCTGAGACAGTCGTAGACCCCTGCATAAGGTGAGTAAACTGCTCCCTGCGATGCTCACGATCACTCTGAGGTAGGAACTTGGCCATAAAGGCCTCATAAAACTCAGACCAGGTCAAAAGAGGTGACGATGGTGGTCTACAAGCAACATGAGCCCTCCACCATAACTTCGCTAGACCCTCTAACTAATAGGTAGTATAACCAACCCCGTGAGTCTCCAACAAACCCAAATGATGCAACATCTCCTCACAGGTAGTAATAAAGTCATGTGGATCCTTTCCAGAAGTACCAGCAAACCTCGGAGGTGCTAACCTTAAAAACCTACCCAACGCCTTCTGCTCTGACTCTGTCATAGCTGGGCGAGGAGCAAGAGGCTGTGCAACGGATGGAACCAGAATGAACTCCGCACGGGGATCCATAGTAGCAGGCTGACTCCTGAGCTCTGTGCACCCAGGGCTGCCCCCTGAGCGGATATCTGCGCTACCTCAGAAGCCCGCTCTCCAATCACACCCAAAAGCTGTAATAGTAATCCCCGAATATCTAGAGACTGAGCTGCGGCTGGAGCTGGCACAGAAGTGGGCACTGGAGCTGGTACTGGAGCTGGTGCTGGAGCTGGTACTGGAGCTGGTACTGGAGGTGGTGCTGGAGCTGGTGGTACCTGGGCTGCCCCCTGATCCACATGCCGCTCGGGATCTATCTCCACTCTAGCAGCCCTAGCAGGTGCCACTGCTCGAGGGCGTCCTCGACCCTTAGCTAGAGTGGGAGGCTCATCTCCGCGTGATGCCGATGATCTCGTACGAACCATCTGCGGAAGGATGAAGTAGAACAAATTAGATTTCCAGAAACTTCAAGGGTTCTAAGCACGACACAGAAGCAATGAAAGAGTCAAATTTCCTAAAATGCCACTGTAGCCTCCCAAAGATTGAGTACGGACGTCTCCGCCCCGATCCGCAGGACTCTACTAGACATTGGCTCCTATACCGATGACAACGGTGAACCTAAAGCTCTGATACCAAGTTGTCACGACCCGATTTCTCGGTCATGATGGCACCTACAACTCCCCAGTAGGCGAACCAATTCCTGTAGCCCAGGACAGTTAGTAATGGACTACTATCTAACAAATAAGCGGGAGGGCAAAAGTAAGGGAACAAGATGAAGAGAATAGATAGTAGGAATATATATATACATATGCGGAAACTAAACCAAACCCCGAGACCTGGTATCATAATATAGAGCCAAAACTACATTCGTGGAGTGCAAACGATCCAAAACAATATATACATATGTCTCTGAATGGTACTAGAGTACATAAAGCAAAAGATAAACTAAAGCTAAGCTACGATCGCCAAGAGCTCACCCTCAGTCTGAAGTAGTCCCTAACAGATCTCCAAGCACGAATCACAGCGATCTAACGGCGATGGCCCAAGCTAAGATCTGCACCCAAGATGCAGGGGGTAGGGTGAGCACCAAATGCGAAGCATAAGGTACCCAGTAGGTATCATAGGCCGACTGGGCACATATAAGATAAAAGCGTAGTAACAGACAGAATAGAAGCAAGCAGTCACAGAAATCAACGAAAGGTACACAGGAACTAGCCTAGAGGGAAATCAACAGAACCACATGTGAGGCCAGTAAGCAGAATATACACACCATAGGCACAGGTGAAGGTAAGAAATAACGTACCTGGGGTCCTTGCAAGAACAGTGTATACATAATAAGTTTACGAAATGGACGGTATACTGGTAACCTCAAATGTAAGAAGAGGGAAAGAGTAATGATAGACATGCTCAGGGACATGAATCAAACTCAACTAATCATATCAATGTCAAATCCAGAAACTAACAGTCTAGCAGTAACCAATTTCATACTTAACCGTAACAGGGAACAATTCTGTAAGTAAATAGCAAGAGTCTACCTACAGTCCCCCGGCCTCCCATACAACCGAGGAACACAAACAAGTGAAAACAAACCCTCCGACATCCAATACTACCGGAGCGTACAATCAACAAACAACAAACAAGGGTGGAGCCTCAAATATTGAATGATATGATGCATGAAGATCTCAAGTGAAATGGTATCCCTGTATGTACCTCCTCCGGTGCCGATCCGTCCCAGCAGGTAGGTTCCATGGAAGGACACTGCCCTTATACCTCTAATCCACCGTATACCCTTCCTCCGGCACACGCAGCCCGCAGCCCCAGGCCCGGATGGCAAGTTCCATGGAGGTCCCTGACCCCATACTAAAACTCAGTATCAAAACATGTCGTCCGGAAGCAAGTCCGGTTTCAAGATAGAGACCCAGTCTTGAATATGCATGCCCAGACCCTGTCTAGGACTAAAGTAGTAGGAAAATATCTCCAAAAAACCCCTCCAAGGGTGACCGAGCATAATCGGGTCTAAACAGTAGAAAGTCATCTCGGGTGCTCGGTCCGACCGAGGCTAAAATTATCTCAAATAGCGAGAAAACTAAACTAGCACCCCAGCCCTGCCGAGTCTAGCGTTAATCGTAAAACTGGTGATTTAAAACATAATTTTACTTTCTTTTACCCAAGAATATTCACAAGTTAAATCAAACCATTTCCAAATCATTTCCATCAAAAACAGGCCCCCGGGGCCATGCAAGGTTTAGAAAATAGTGCCAGTAGGCCCGAAGCCAAACCGTAGTAAAACATGGATAAAACCTCTTTATATGCATGGAAATGGTTTGATCACACACAATAGCTGCCCAGTAGCTCACAATCAACCTATCGACCCTGCACAGGCCCACAGCTACTCAGCAAGCATAACCAGCCTAGAAGGATAATTCTATGCCTGGGACTCGCGGACATTCCCAAAATCCCACCTTCTATGTTCCAGAGTCAACAAGGCCTCACAGGAACACAAGGGTAAATAAAATATATCGGCAACTACTACAAGCAACGGAGGAACAAAATTAGGCGGACATGAATAAAGCGGTCGAGGTCTGTGGTACCAACCTAATAAACCAACCCAAGGATGCCCATTAATACAATTTTATCCTATATATGCGGAGTCTAGGGAAAATAAACCGTAACCTACCTTGCCATCCGATGACAAGTAACTAGGACGACGATGCCCAAGCTCAAACCACTCCGAGAATCTCCGAAATGAAATCCGACACGAATTAAGGCTTGAATAACTTGACGTAGACAATCAAATTTCTTTTGGCGATTAAATATAACATCAAAATATATTTTTCACTAACATTTCCTTCACGGTTGGCGTGCGTAGATATATGGATTACAGAAGGTATATTGTATTAACTTTTATACCCAATTGAAACTCACGTTTGCAGAAGCATATATAGAATATGTTACTTTTTTTCTTATTCAAAATAAAGTCCTACTTACTATATATAGTAATTTAATAATTAGTAAAAACCACCTATTAAAACCATTAAATGCCATGTGTTAGACACCTAGTAGCTACAATATGTTGGCTACTTTGCCTCACCTCCACGTGTTGTGGAGGTGGCAACATTCTAATTATTTCCATCCCGTTATGTATGTATTCGGGTATTGCATAAATTCGTGGTAAAATATATATAACTTTTTAAATATATCATAATTCATAGAAAATCATTTCAAATAAAACCTACTATATTATAATAATAATTTTCAACATAACTAAATTTACTATCTCCGTTAAAATATTACAATGTATAAAAACCTTATAAAATAAATACATATACAATTATATCGTAACAAAAATATTTTTCATAGAACCTTAAAATACTTTAAAAAAAGTTATAAAAAAATATAACTTTAAAATAAAATATTTCCAAATATACGCGCGATGCTAATAAAATTCTTATATTTAGGTTCGCAATTCACCATCGCACGATTTTGATACTCAAGAACTCTCTTGGAATCCTCCCTTATGTTTTCTCACTGTTTCAGAACTGAAATGGCGTTTTAAAACGTGAAGTTGAGGCTTTAAATCGATTTTGACCCGACCCGGTTCGCGACCCGATTCGCAACCCGGTTTCTGCCAGACAGTCCGCGGTAAAACAGTCATAACTTTTTACTCCGAGATCAGTTGGACGTGAGGTTTTGTGCGTTGGAATCTAGACTCGTAGACCTTCGATTTGGTATTTCGGGGGACTTCTAGCTCTTTATACATTGATAGAAAAGCTCTGAGACATTTTGCTCAAAGTTCAGAAAATTTATTAAAGAACTTACGATAACTTTTGCCGACTTGCTTGACTTCAAAACTTATCATACGACCAAACAAATGGACCCGGCATCGAACTACCGGTCCCGACAAGCCTTAAATGACTTGGTGCCACTACAAACAAGCTCTAACGGCACAAGGAAAATGTATACATGGAAATGACCGGAAGGGTCATTACAAGGCTTCCCTTCGGACTTTCGGTAGTACCAAGTTCGAGCAGGGTCAGAGCAGCCATCAGGGCTATAGCGGCCAGTCTTCGAGGGATACAGTTTCTGGGGCATCAGATCATGGTGGTCATACGGGATCTTCTGGTTCATCTCGACTGAGTAGGCCGTCAGGGGCTTGTTTTATTTGTGGTGCGATTGGTCATTTTGCTAGAGATTGCCCTCAGCAGGGTACAGTTCAGTTCGCCGAGCCTTTACGAGTAGTTCAGCCTCCATCTAGAGGGGGTGGTCGTCAGAGTAGAGGTAGTGTTCCGCGTGGCAGAGCAGTTGGTAGGGATGGCGGTCGGGCAGGTAGAGGTCGTCGTCAGTTTTATGCGGTCCCTAGGAGACCAAAGGTAAAGGCCTTAGATGCGGTGATTACAGCTAGGCCTTAGATCGGACGACAGGTAGGTTACGGTTTATTTTTCCTAGACTCCGTATATATAGGATAAAATTGTACTAGCTGGCATCCTTGGGTTGTTTTATTAGATTGGTACCACAGACCTCGACCGCTTTATTCATGTCCGCCTACTTTTTTTCCTCCGTTGCTTGTAGTACTTGCCGATATATTTTATTTACCCTTGTGGTCCTGTGAGGCCTTGCTGACTCTGAAACATAGAAGGTGGGATTTTGGGAATGTCCACGAGTCCCGGGCATAGAATTATCCTTCTAGGCTGGTTATGCTTGCTGAGTAGCTGCGGGCCTGTGCAGGGTCGATAGGTTGATTGTGAGCTGCTGGGCAGCTATTGTGTGTGATCATACCATTTCCATGCATATAAAGAGGTTTTATCCATGTTTTACTATGGTTTTGGCTTCGGGCCTACTAACACTATTTTCAAAACCTTGCATGGCCCCGGGGGCTTGTTTTTAATGGAAATGGTTTGATTTAACTTGTGAATATTCCTGGGTAAAAGAAAGTGAAATTATGTTTTAAAACACCAGTTTTACGATTAACGCTAGACTCGGCAGGGCCGGGGTGCTAGTTGAGTTTTCTTGCTACTTGAGATAATTTTTAACCTCGGTCGGACCGAGCACCCGAGATGACTTTCTACTGTTTAGACCCAGTTATGCCCGGGCACCCTTGGAGGGGTTTTTTGAGATATTTTCCTACTACTTTAGTCCTGGACAGGGTCTGGGCATGCATATTCGAGATTGGGTCTCTATCTTGAACACGGACTTTCTTTCAGACGACATGTTTTGATACTGAGTTTTAGTATGGGGTCAGGGACCTCCATGGACCTTGCCTTCCGGGCTTGGGGCTTTGGGCTGTGTGTGCCGGGGGAAGGGTATACGGCGGAGTAGAGGTATACGGGCAGTGTTCTTCCATGGAACCTACCTGCTGGGCCAGCTCGGCACCGGAGGAGGTACATACAGAGATACCATTTCACTTGAGATCTTCATGCATCATATCATTCATTGTTTGAGGCTCCAACCTTGTTTGTTGTTGTTGATTGTACGCTCCGGTAGTATGGGATGCCGGAGGGTTTGTTTTCACTTGTTTGTGTTCCTCGGTTGTATGGGCGGCCGGGGGACTGTAGGTAGACTCTTGCTATTTACTTACAGAATTGTTCCCTGTTACGGTTAAGTATGAAATTGGTTACTGCTAGACTGTTAGTTTCTGGATTTGAGATTGATATGATTAGTTGAGTTTGATTCATGTCTCTGAGCATGCCTATCATTACTCTTTCCCTCTTCTTATACTTGAGGTTACCGGTATACCGTCCATTTCGTAAACTTATTATGTATACACTGTTATTGCAAGGACCCCAGGTGCATTACTTCTTACTTCACCTGTGCCTATGGTGTGTATATTCTGCTTACTGGCCTCACATGTGGTTCTGTTGATTTCCCTCTGGGCTAGTTCCTGTGTACCTTTCGTTGATTTCTGTGACTGCTTGCTTCTATTTTGTCTGTTACTACGCTTTTATCTTATATGTGCCCAGTCGGCCTATGATACCTACTGGGTACCTTATGCTTCGCATTTGGTGCTCACCCTACCCCCCTGCATCTTTGGGTGCAGATCCTAGCGTGGGCCATCGCCGTTAGATCGCTGTGATTCGTGCTTGGAGATCTGTTGGGGACTACTTCAGACTGAGGGTGAGCTCTTGGCGATCGGAGCTTAGCTTTAGTTTATCTTTTGCTTCATGTACTCTATTACCATTCAGAGACATCTGTATATATTGTTTTGGATTGTTTGCACTCCATGTATGTAGTTTTGGCTCTATACTATGATACCAGGTCCTGGGGTTTGGTTTAGTTTCCGCATATGTATATATATATATCCCTGTTATCTATTTTCTTTGTCTTCTTTCGCTTATTTGTTAGATAGTAGTCCATTACTAACTTTCCTGGGCTACGGGAATTGGTTCACCTACTGGGGGATTGTAGGTGCCATCATGACCGAGAAATCGGGTCGTGACAATGTTAGACACATATTGTAAATATTTATAACAGCTAATAACTATGTGGGGCTCATAAATAATTTGCTACAATCAAACAGGTATTATGTCCACACAATAATAAAAAAAATTGGTGTATCGCCACACCATCCAATTTCAATTCCAAAACTGCCACAACCAACCCACAATATGATGTATACAACCAATACAACCATTAATACATACAATACAACCACCAAACAGTCTGACAAAATCAAAATAACTCGAACTCATGGCTTTCAATCATTGTCCCATGAGTTCATACAACAATTACGTCTAGAATTGCCTCTTTCTTATCACATATAATAAGGGATTGAGGGGAAGAACCTTACCTTGAGGAGACTTAGTATCAATACTACACCTCTTCAATTTCAAACTTTTCTCTTCACAACCACACATTAAAACAACAAGAAAATAAGTCAAAAACACTACTTCATTGAAAGGGGCTGCCAAGGAGTTCTTTTTTCCAAAGGCTGTCAAAACTCTAAAAATGTGTGGAGTTGATGTCCACCACTATAACCATAATAAAATACAGCCAAAAACTTACCTTTAGCCCTTGAAAATACTTGACGGAGCAAGAGCTCTAGAATAGAGAAAAGGGGCGGCTCTTTCTTTTTTCTTTGCTTCAAATAGAGTGTTGGTTTTGTGAGCTGTTTTAATGTGGAATGATCTGAAATTTTTTGTTGAATATATGGATATTTATTAGATAATTTTATATGGGTGAAGGGCCTTGACCCTTTACCCAGTCCAATTTTCAATTTTATTCTTGATTTAGGCCAAAATTTTAAAGTAGGTGATCCACCTACTTGATAACTTTTATGTTTAGGCCTTATATCTTTTAAACTTTGAGTCTTATTTCATTTATCTTTTACATTAAATGTAGGCTTATAGTCATATAGCTCAAGAAAGTAGGACGTCAAAATAAATAGCTTAACCATGTAGAAAGTCAAAACACGTAGGACATTTACGCTAGTAGGTGAAACACATAGCTCTAGCAAGTAGGTGACTTTCTTGTTTTCAACTTCAATTGCCTTTTTAAGCCTCGTTCCCTAAAACTATATTTTCCACTTTAGTATAGTTGGATACTTAGAGTTTAGCTTAAATTCACCCTCGTTTTCATACTTTTGAATAAATCCATTGTCGTTACCTTAGTCATACATATGTTTAAAGGTATGAGATATTACATTACCTTTTGCAGATTTAGAAATAATTTAACTCAAACTTTTAGTTATATTCTTGATAACATGTTTTAATTGTCACACAAATATTATGATATATTTAACATCACAAATTTTAAAAGTCTGATAATCATATAACTATTATACCACATATTTAAGATCACAAATTTTACAAAAAAAAAAATATTTGAAATATAACCCGCATTATAGAATAGTATTTGGGTCTATTGGAAACAACCTCTCTACCTCACTTCTGAGGTAGTGGTATGGACTGTGTACACTCTACCCTCCCCAGCCCCCACTTCATAGGAATACACTGGGTATGTTGTTGTTGTTGTTGTATTATAGGATAGTATTTATATCTAATGATTGTAATAGAATAAATGTGAGAGTGAAAATAAATATATGACAAGAGTTATTGTTGGAAGTAATCTTAATTGAAGATTCTTGCTTAAATAAATATAGGGAGAATGTATTGCCTTTCTTTATATGAAGAAGTAAATGAGTATTTGCAATGGTTAGGCGTGGACCCAGAAGGTTAGAGAAAACCAAGTGATAAATGCTTGCCTCTGAAATAGGAAAACCAAAAGGGTCCCACATGTAATTTAGCTTTTCAGCTTATACAACCAAAACTTTAGGGCACGTGTCGCTCTAGCAGTCCTTATTTTAGAACAAAAAGACATAAATGCCCCTAGAAAGCAGGCATGACAACGTCGAGGCACTTTAATCCATTTCTATATATAGATGTCACGACCCAGATGGAGCCGTGATTGGCAGCCACACTTACCCTCCGGTGGGAGAACCAAACAACCCAAGAACCAACCTTTAGACTTAACCAATTCAAGAAAATAAATAAAGAGTCTACTTAAACCACAAAATGAATTAATATAAATAAAGTAATGAAAGAATGTTGCGGAAAATATTCAACTAATGTATTCCCAGAAACTGAAAGTCGTCGTCCAGAACGAATAAACCAACATAGTCTAAGAATCTATCATCAACTAAAATCAGTAAGGATAAAGAGCTTCATTACCCAAAGAAGTACAACAACTCGTGAAAGATCCATGGCAGCCTGGAAGATAGTGCTCACCATTGAATCTACAGTTGGTCATTCTACTCTAGCTAAAGTCGAGTCTCAGCCTCTTGAATATGGTCTGCACTCAATAAAAGAAGAACACATGATAGTATCAATACAATACAATATGTACTAGTAGGTTTCATAGACCGATCTAATAGTATAACCTGAAAGTAGTAAAACATATAACCAGTAATAGGAATCCAACACTTAGCATATAATCAATCAACAAATCGTCTTCTAATTCAAATCAACAACAACTAAGTCAAGTTCATAATTCATAGAAGCAATATCATACTACGAAAAAAGGCAAAAGGCATACACACATGTTGTGGGTCTTATAGTCGCCCACTAGCTATGACCTGCAGGGGACCTTAGGTTGTCCATGTACTATACCGCTTCATATCAATGTATCTATAATAATATCTCGATAATCGGGTTCTAAGACCCATATTCTCATCAAGACATTTGGTGCCCAAGGCACTATTCATACTTAGTCATTTCAGCTTACTTATCACTTCCTGTTCATTTAGCCTATTTATACAAGCATAACAAGAAAAGCATATATAATACAATCACATCTGAAGACCAATCACAAATTATATCATTTCACTAAAACCATGCAACAAGGTGACTCTTAACTCCAATTCAAACCATAACCTACTTCGAATGAAGATATAATACCCACAAGCTAGTTTACCACTGTCTTGTGCTTTCTCAACCCTTTGAAATGTACAAGGTCTAGAAATAGCAAATATATAAGAGTAATTAGCGAATTACCCTTCATTTTAGGACTTGGTAATCAAACCCAATAATTCTACCCATTACACAAGGTTTCTAGAGTTCTCCAAGGGTTTAATAAGTCATAAATCAGCCCTATTGCATTCATAGGATCAATACTAAAGGTTTCTAACCAAGTTCATAGTCTTCCCATTATTTTTAAGCCTAAAGGTTTCACCTTTATGGAACCCAAGGTTTCCCATTAGCCTTAAACATGTTAAGAACTAATAATTTTGTGTTAGAACTTATAGAACATAATTTAAGATCAATTCTAGGTGATTTTATACCTACCCATAGGGTTCTTTTCCAAGTTCATGCTTCTATATCTTAATTGCAAGAAACCCACCATTAATTCTTTTCTCCAAGGTCTAAGGAAGATAGTTAATTAATAAAATAATGGTTCTACGGATTAGTTACCTCAAACAATGGAGTTTACCCTAGTTTTCTTGGAAAACCCGCTTTTGAGAGTTCTAAAACAAAGTTGAGTTTTGAGAGAAATAACTCAGAAAACTGCAGAACTCCCAGGTGTACTACTCGTAATCTCGTTACGATGGACGACTTTTCATCACAATAGATTGTTGCGGTAAGAAATAACTCATCGGGATGGAATGTCGCAATGAGGTGCCCTCCATTGCTATGAGGGACAAATTCCAAAACATGGTGTGCTCTCTCTCAGACCTCTATTTCGCAACATACCTTATTTTGCAGACACCACGAATTATCCCCTACGCGGCAACTATTATATTCAGAGTTCTATGACTCTGATTCTCATCTAAAAACTTCCTACGAGATCCTAGTTGGCTATCCAAAAATAGACACCATACTACCACACAGTGACACACGAAGTGCGAAATCCACCTAAGGCACAAAATACTATATTTTAGTATGAGCTTACCCTAGCCCAAGATTTTTAATTCTCACCTAGAAATATTTTTAGCTGGATACTTATGCCTTAGTTCAGCATAATGATAGAACAAGTTGTTACATTAGATACCAATTAAATAATCATTCACCCTCGAACTACAATCGAGAAGAAAAAATGGGGGAAATGAAGATTACCTGAACTGGTGAACAAGTGAGGATACTTGGTCCACATATCTGTCTCAGTCTCCCAAGTGGCCTCCTTAACGGGATGGTTCTTCCACTAGACCTTCACAGATGCAATCTCCTTGGTTTTCAACTTCCGAATATCTTGATCAAGAATAGTAACGGCCTCTTCTTCATATGAGAGTTTCTCATCTAACAAGACCGAATCCTAGTAAATGATGTAATTACCATCACTATGGTATATCTTAAGCATCGACACATGGAATATAAGATGAACACCTGACAGACTAGGTGGTAAAGACAACCTATAAGCCACTGGAACCATCTTTTGAAGAATCTCAAAGGGCCTAAAATACCTCAGACTCAACTTGCCTCACTTTTTGAAACATATAACACCCTTAATGAGTGAGACCTTGAGTAAAACTTTCTTACTTTTCGCAAAGTGCATGTCTCTAAGCTTTTTGTCTGCATACTCTTTCTGTTAATTTTGAGACGCTAAAGGCTTTTCTAGGATAAAATTCACTTTTTCCATGGAGTCCTTACCAAGTCCGTACCCAAAGGTTTCCCTTCAAACGAATCAAACAAACCGATGGGAGATCTACACCTCCTCATATATTAAACTTTAAATGGATCCATGTCTATGCTGGAGTGACAAATATTGTTATAAGCAAACTTTGTCAGTGCCAGATACTGATTCTAATGACCCTCGAAGTCCATCACACATACGTGAATCATATCCTCTAACACCTGAATCATATGCTCGAACTGCCCGTCAGTCTGAGGGTGAAATACTGTACTCAGGTCCAATCATGTCCCCAACTCTTCGTGCAACTTCTACCAGAAATTGGAGGTGAACTGGGTACCTCTATCAAAAATAATGGAGATGGGCACTCCATGCAACCGCACGATCTCTTTAAGATATATCTTTGCCAACTTGGCCGCATTATAAGTCACTTACACAAGGATAAAGTGTGCAGATTTTGTAACCTATCAACAATGACCCAAATCAAATTGTACTTCCCCAAAGTCTTGGGGGAGACCAACCATGAAATCTATGGCTATTCATTCCCACTTCTACTTAGAGATAAGAATTCTTTAAAGTATACCACCAGGTTTTTGATGCTCATATTTTACCTGCTGGCAGTTTTGGCACTTAGGCACAAGTTCCACTATATCTTTTTTCATCCCGCCCCACCAGTAATATTGCTTCAACTCTCAGTACATCTTGGTCATATCAGGATGTATGGAATACTTTGAACTGTGAACCTCTTCCAAAATGGTGGGAATCAACTCCTCAACACAGGGCACGCAACTCTCCCTTTGATCTTTAGGACACTTTCTTCATCTATGATGGCCTCCTTGGCCTTACTTGACAACACCTTGTCATGAATTCTGCTTAATTTCACATCATCAAACTACTTACCTTTATTTGCTCAAGGCAAAAGGATCTCACCTCTACACATGATAATAAGTTACCCCTTTTGGAAACTTCCAATCTCACAAGCTTCTAATCTCACAAAGTTGTTAGCCAAAGCATGAATATCTCTAGAAAACAACTGTTTAGCAATATTCAGGTAAGCCAGGATTCCCATACTTTTAGTCTTCCTGCTTAGTGCATCAGCTACCACGTTAGCGTTACCTAGATGATACAAGATGGTGATGTCATAATACTTAAGCAGTTCCATCCACCTTCGTTGTCTCAGGTTCAAGTCTTTCTGGGTGACGACATGCTTCAAGCTATGGTGGTCTGTGAACACTTCATAATAGAATCCATGCATATAGTGCCTTCAAATCTTGAGGGCAAATACTACTGCAGCCAACTCCAAGTCATGGATAGGGTAGTTCATCTCATGCACCTTAAGTTGTCTCAATGAATAAGCTATGATATTCCGTTCCTATAACAACACAGCACCTAGACCAGACCATGAGGCATCATAATAAATAATGAAGTTTTTACCTTCAACTGGCAAGGCTAGGATAAGAGTTGTGATCAACAAGGTCTTGAGCTTTTGGAAGCTCTCTTTGCATTCTTCTTACCAAACAGATGGCATATCTTTCTGAGTCAAGCGAGTCAAGTGAGTAGCAATGGATGCAAAATCCTTGACGAACCAATGATAATAGCTAGCCAACCCCATGAAACTTTGGACTTCTGTCACCGAAGTGGGTAGAATAATTCTTATCTACTTCCATTTTTTGTCGTTCTACTATCACCCCATCCTTTGAAACCACATGGCCTAAAAAAGACACAAGAGATAACCAGAACTCACACTTCAAAAACTTCACATATAATTCCTTCTCCTTCAGTAGTTCATACATAATTCTAAGGTGATTCTCATGCTGCTTATCATCCTTAAAATATAACAGGATATCATCGATGAAAACTATGATCAAGGAGTCCAGATAAGGCTTGAATACTATATTCATCAAGCCCATAAAGGCAACTGGGGCATTGGTCAGCCCGAACGACATTACCAAAAACTTATAGTGCCATAACGAGTCTGAAATATAGTCTTAGGAATATCTAAAGGTCGGATTTTCAACTGATGGTAACCAGAACTTAAGTCAATCTTAGAGAACACTGAAGCCCTTTGTAACTTATTGAACATGTCATCAATGCGAGGGAGAGGGTACTAGTTATGGATAGTAACCTTGTTCAGCTATCAATAATATATACACATACACAGACTATCATCCTTCTTTTTGACAAAGAGCACTGGAGCACCCCATGGGGAGGCACTCATATGGATGAAACCCTTACTCAACAACTCTTACAACTGGGCCTGAAGCTCTCTTAACTCATTCGGTGCCATCTTATAGAGAGGAATGGAGATAAGGCAAGTGTTTCGCTCTAAGTAAATGCAGAAACCAATATCCTAGTCAGATAGCATGCCAGACATATCTGCAAGAAATACCTCTTGGAACTTACACACTACCAGAACTGACTCAATAAATGAGACCTCTGAACTGGTGTCCTGAATATGATCTAGGAAGGCCAAATATCCCCTCCCCAAAAGACTCTAAGCACGAAGGAAATACACGAATTTCATTGGTGCTGGACTATACTTACCCTCTAGTCCTAACCTATCCAACCAGGCATAGCCATAGCCACTATCTTAGCATGACTGTCCAAAATAATATGATGCAGAGACAACTAACTCATTCCCAAGATGATATCGAAGTTTACCATGTAAATAATAACTTAGTCATCTAAGGTCTCTCGCCCTATGAATATAGCAGGACAAGACTGAAAGACTCTATCTACTAACACAGAATCCTCTACCGGACTAGATACAGTAACAGAAAGATCAAGGGATTCATAAAACATATCAAACATCTCAGCAAAACTAGAAGACATATAAGAAAAGGTAGACCCAGGGTCAAATAAAACTGAATCCATATGATCACGGACAAGAATGGTACCTGTGATCACCGCGTCTGAAGCCTCTTCCTATGGTCTACCCGAGAAAGTATAGAAGTGATTCTTGTCTCTTATTTATGCACCACCCCTGTTGGGATGATTACCTCATCTACCAATACCCACTTGGGCTGAGTGCCACCCCTACCTACTGTATGACTGCCCCGCCCGCCCTGCGAACGATCTCTATTATAACCAACATCTCTACTAGCTAGAAAAAAAAGCTCTAGGAGCCTGCTGTTATGATGCCTATCAAAGCCGAGGATAGTTCATCCTCAAGTGACCATGCTTACCATACTCAAAGTAAGCACTGTTGAAATTAGGTTGATGTGCTGAAGCTGACTGAGGTAAATATCGACCAAAGTTAGGTGCAGGCTAACAGTCAGTGATGGACCCTAGCAGAAATCGGACCTGATGAACGAATGGGGCGCACAAGATATCTCTGCGAACTTTGACCCTTCAAAAACTAATCATTGTAACCAACTCTAAACCGAGGCTTCTTTGAAGTTATCCTTTCGTGACGCTCCTGCTTCATCCCCTCAACATTCTTTACAAACTCAACCACTTCCTAAAGCGACCTTCCAAATATGCTACCTACAAGGTGAAAATTTGTAATATTGTATTCAAACCTTTAATAAAGCGTCGGATCTACTCTTCCTATGTATTAATCAGTTGAGAATAATAACGAGCTAAGGCATGGAAATATGTCTCATAAGTATCCATTAAACAATTTCCTTGCAAAATATTTGCGAACTCATCTTTCTTCTTGTCCCTCAAGGTCTGAGGAATATACCTCTCTATAAAGACCTGATAGAAGTGACCCCAAGTTATAGGGAGTGCCCCAGTAGGACTTTAGTACATGAATGCCCTCCACTACATCTTGGCAACCCCTTGAAACTAAAACATCACAAAGTCTACCCCATGCCTCTCGACGATGCCCGTCCTATGTATCCTCTCGTGATAGTCTATGATGAACTCATAGGCATGCTCATATTCCAATCCATGAAACACATGAGGCCTTATCTCCACAAACTTTTAAAAGAGTTCATGCTCACCACCAGTCATCATTGGGCCTGTTACTGGTCTAGGAAACATGCCATCTCAGAAGCAGTGTCTAACCGTGGTGCCATAGCTATAGCATGTTGGATCACCAGATGATGAACAACGGGAATCATAGGAGTAGCCCCATCCCCTTCCAAGCCACTAAGAAAGTTCAAAAATTATTGGATTACCTTAGATAACAATGGTACCTATGCTATACCTCCCTGAACTGGGTGCGTGCTTGTCCCCTGGATTGGCTCTGCCACCTCATTCAGCTCAACTCGAACCTCTTCCTCTACTACAACTTCAGAAGCATTCTCCTACAGGGGAGGAGATGCTAACCTTTCACGAACTAGAGCTGCAACTTGAGCGCCACCAGTGATAGGCGCACCCCCTCTCTTTTCTCTGGCTCTACCTCCGACTTTGACCCTACCACAAATTGAAACCTCAACAACTAGCTCAAGTGTTGCTTCTCTAGCTTTCTACGAATGTGTCGTTACCATTTGTGAGAACAAGAGTGAAAGGGTTAATTACCAATTTGGATTGCCAGATAGCAACTGGAATCAAGTTATAGCATGAGGAATGAAACAAGTTGAGGTTTCCTAAAAGTCCTATAGCTTCTTGTAGAGAAGAACGACATATTCATACCATTCCACAAGACTTTACTAGACTCGTTCTAGTACGATGAGATCAACAAACCTTTGGCTCTGATACTAACTTTATCATGACCCAAACAGGGCCGTCATTCGCACCTACACTAACCCTCCAGTGGGAGAACCAATCAACCAAAGAACAAACCTTTAGACTTAACCAATTTAAGAAAATAAATGAAGAGTTCACTTAAAACATAACTGAATCCATATTAATAAAGTAATGAAAGAATATGCAAAAAATATTCAACTAACATATCCCCAGAAACTGAAAGTCATCGTCCAGAACTACTAATCCAACATAGTCTAAGAATCTATCATCAACTAAAAATAGTAAGGATACACAGTTACATTACCTAAAAGAAGGATACAACTCGAGGAAGATCTATAGCAGCCTGGAAGATAGTGCTCACCCTTGAATCTACCCTTGAAGGAAAACAAGTCACCTTGTCACCTAGACTTCCCAAGTCACCTTAACCATTAGACTTCCCAAGTCACTTTAACCCTTAGACTTTCCAAGTCACCTTGACACCTAAACTTCCCAAGTCACCTTGACACCTAAACTTCCCAAGTCACCTTTATCACCTAGACTTCCCAAGTCACACTTACCATTGCTAACATCTATTCCCATACCCGGACTACCATTTTCTTAACCAAGTCAACCGCTATGACTCAACAACCCAGAGTAAACCCCACTACTTGGTGATGTAGACCACACCCGTCATACCGTCACCTACTAGTACAAAACTGCCCTCAACGACCCCAGGGCCATACTCAACAAGTAACAACAATCAACATCATAACCAAACGATAAGTCTCCTCTTTAGCTTATCAACCGCATGTAATAAGTCTAACCGACCTTGACAATTCTTAGTGACAACAATATATAACCTTTTTACATAACCCAAAACAAATAAGGATCCCTAGGACATCATCTACGCCAATAACATGCGACCTCGGTTCACAGAAGAACCACATTGTCACTTAAGCACACTAACCCGGCCCTTCAAGGACCAACTATGCACCAAATAATAATAAATTCTCGCCCTCTCAGGAACCCAACATGTAAAGAAAAAATAGTATACCTGCACTAAGTAAAGCAGTGCAACATATAGTAAACTTGACATTTACCCTTTTTTATATAGCCCGGACCCACCCTAGGATCCCCTCTAAACAACACCTAAGTGTTAACATGCAACCTGATCTACACCAAGACCAAACTCACGAATCAATACAATGATAACCCGGCCTCTTAAGGACCATATGCACAATCAAAATTCATAAAAACAATCCGGTCCACTCAGGGAATCATTATAAAAATGCAGTAATACAATAAGGTAAACTCGTACCAGGCGTGGTAACCGAGCCAACCATTAGTATCCCGTACCAGGTGTGGTACCCGAGCCAACCGTTAGTATTCTCGTACAATGCGTGGTACCCGAGCCAACTATTAGTATTCCCTTACAAGGCGTGGTACCCAAGACAACCATTAGTATTCTCATATCAGGCGTGGTACCCGAGCCAACCATTAGTATAGCCGTATGAAGCGTGGTACCCGAGTCAACCGAATGTCAAAAGTATCCACAGCCACAAACAATAAACAATTAACTTGTAAATCAACAACAAATACACAGTTCAATTCACCAGACTGTTAAACAGGACATTTAGACATTCCTAGAACATTCCCTAAGCAATGCAACTCGTACAAATACTTAGACAAGAGTACACAAACATACAATGTATACAGGAATCAATAACTATCACCTACCCCCATTTCGGGTACATAAACACAACCTTGAACCCCATCCGAAGACTAACCCCAGTTCACCCTTTAACACATACTAGTAGATACACCCATTCCTGATCCTCCTCCTAGGACCGAAATACGGCATGGAGAAACCTCCCCTAACCTTGGTAGTTCAACCATTTACGATATTCTACTTTTTATACCAATTCAATTCCCAGAACTTCCGTTCCTTTCATAGTCATTTAATTACCAACCCTTCCGGTTCCCCGAACCTTCCCGACATTCTAATCCCTAGATTTTATTATCATACAACACCTAATTAAGCATAACCACCCAAAATGTCACAACACATTATAACAACTCAATCCATTCTAGTTTATTCAATTCAACAACAAAAATTCTCCTCCAAACTCCTTGCCCGAAGGCCTAGGCATAGATTCTCCCTTTCAATCTATATAATGAATATGAAAATGAAAGCGGGTCAATCTACTAAAGAATAAAACCTAGCCTACCTGGATGCCAAGCAGTTGTACAATGCACTTTCTGGCTCCGTGAAGGCATTCCCTGATGATTGACAAGCCCGAAATCTATGGTTTCGCTTCCTTCCAGCCGGAATCCCTCCTCCCCATGACTCCCAAGCTTTGGAGTAGCCTAGGAGGGTCTTTGGAGCAACCCTCGTCTATTTTTGACTAAAGAAGAAAGAATGGGATTATAAAACCCATTTCTGGGTTTTCTGATTCCGTCATTCCGCTATAGCAGACTGCCAACCGCTATGGCGGTACCCCTATAGCAACCAAAATTACTCAACTTTTCAGCACGGATAGTCTTCAGTAAAATAGTTATAATATTTTACTCGGAAAGTGTATTTACAAATGGTTGGTGGTGTAGGAAAGAAGACTCAGAGATCTTTAATTTGGTGGGTAGTGGGACCCCTAACTCCTTATATTCTAGGAGGAATGCACGTTTGAAATTGACCCTAGTTTGAACTTAGCCCAAAACTAAATCGGTAAGAAGCTTTCAACTTAACTTTGTGCTAGGAGTATTGTAAGACCTTAGTACATACCAAATGTACTCTAGTACTAAAGAATTAATCCTAACTCTTATTATGAATTGAGAGGCACCTGCCTTGATCGCAGATATTTTCAGTAATGACGGAACAGGTCGTTACAACAGATACCAATTTACCCATCGTTCATCCCCAAACGATCTCTAAGGCAGAAGGAAAAGAATGAACCAGCCCCTAGAACCTTAACGCTCTACCGTGAAAGTGTAGAAATAGCCTTACACGAACCACCAAACTCTCAAATCCCCCGGGTGTACCCAAGCTCAACCAAAATTTAATTTGATTTTGCTCTGTCAAGGAATTTCTTCCTTCGAGTTGTACGAGACCAGTTAGATTACTCCTCCTTAAGTGCCCAAGAAATACGGGGCCTCATTGAAATACCAGAGCAAAAGAATTTCAAACATAACGGACCAAAATGTAATTTCCACGCTACTAGGAATCAAAACTCGCTGTGGCGACCCAGTATGCTATAGCCGTCAGCACTCCGCTATAGAGGTAATTTCTCCGCTATAGAGGAGGTCGCAATTGACATGGGACAGAAAGTCGTAAAGATCCCTAAAATTGCCCATTTTACAACACACTTAATTTCTTGATGTTCCGGAACAACCCCTTCACCTCAACCTTCATACCGAGAGTTCTACTTACCCAAATTCAATTCCGAAAAGTCCCCCGAACTCCTTTATATCTTAGCTATAAGGAAAACTAGCTCAAAACAAGACACGTTACCCAATCCTCTCTCGGATTTTCCTAGACCATACCTCGCTCAGAATCATCTGAGACTAGCCTAGCCTTAAAATTCTAACTCCTAACCTGAGAAAGATCTTAACCTGGGCAATTACACCCTAAACATTGATATACCAAATATTACATTACCAAACACTACACCGTGTTTTTCCTTTGGGACTCCTACCTTATGACCCTTTTCATCCTTCCATGATCAACACATAAGGATAGACCATCTAGAGCATAACTAATAACCAATACACCACTATGGGTTTCATTAACGCATAGATTTTCAACCATCTCTTACATTAGTCTATTTAACCCTCATCAATCCATCGTTTATAACTAACTAACTTTTTAGTTATCACCGAGTTCAAGCTATGCTTATTTATCCTCGCAACTAGCTTATAACTAGTCAAATTACCTACTAAACATGTCTCAATCACTCAAGGAAAATAACAACTAAGTAATACCATATCCACCCATTTCCTTTTATTTCCCATGGATATTAATCCTTATAATTCCTGCACTAGCTCAACTAACGATTTAAAATAATCCAGGAAAGAAAAATAAAATAGGCGAAACAGAACAGGGACTATGCCCTGCCCATCCCACTATAGCGGCTTGCACACCGCTATGACGACCCCCAACAATAGCAGTTCAGAAAATTTACCATTCTCTGAAAAATTCCCTCATTCCTCTTCCCTGTTTTCACATTAACACATGAAATCATGTTACGGTCTTTAAATATAACCTCAAGACCAACCTCAACTATGCCTAGTTGAGATTTAGCACCACATTATCATAAAATCGGTTATGAAATACCCCAGAACCGCACATAATAACGCATTCCCGCTATCATGCACTACTAGTCCCTCTTTTTCCTTCCTATGGTTCCCAACCGATCCTGACTGTCCCAAAACTGGAGCTTCCCCACATTTCACAATCCCTTTTTGTTCCCTTACCATGTATATAAATGGTAAGTCTATACTCGAATATAATGCAACCATTCCAATTAAGGCATACCACAATTTATCATTAAAGCAATCACAATTTTAAAGCCAGAATAAATTTTTCCTTAATCACAATAATGAGTTACCACTAAATATTTCCTTACTGCAATTCCTGCTAGCAAGCAATAATAGCCCTTTTTCCCCATGGTTCCCAACTAATCCTGACTGTCTTGAAACCGGAGTTTCCCTACAGTCATAAGCCTTGTTCCCTTACCACTTTTACCAATGGCAAGTCCATTTTCGAATTGTAATACCACTTTACTGATCAGTTCAAATACACATAGAAAGTTATTACCAACCAAAGCACACAAAATCAAGTTATGACTCCTCCCGGACCAAAATATTCACAACAATCAAACAATTTCACACCATACATTTCCAGTCATTCAAACAACATTGATACACATAAGCACAATCTCAAGTCTCAACTTAAATACTCAATCAAATCAGTTTCACTACCTTTTATTCGCCTCATGGATAACCGTTAGCCGATCCATCATACCTTTACATAGACTCCCAAGCCAGATACCAATTGGAACCTTCTCGGTTCTAATTTTCCTTACTTGTGTCATTTCAACCGGAGTCAAATGACATCCTTTTTCCTTGTCGAGATACCAATTGGTATCTAGAGATACCAATTGGACTCAATCCATACAAGCAAGTGACAAACCGCATGAAAAGAATGAAGGAAGAGAGATGTTTCCTAGAATGTTTCATAGCTTCCCAAAGATTAGATGTGGACGTCAACACACCAATCTGTAGGACTCTATTCGACATTTTGCTTTTGTACTGGGGGACTGACAACCTGGGCTCTGATACCATTTGTCACGACCTAACTATCGGGCCGTGCGGGCACCTACTATAATCCACGTAGATAGGAGAACCCTTATCACCCAAACCAATAGGCATAGCAGAAAAGAACATAAATCATGAAATAAAATCCTTTTTTATACATGGAACTTCCTTTATAAAATTTTTAGAAAAATAAGTGACTTAAAGAACTTGCGGAAAAATATTTACAATATGAGACAACCCTCCCTAGAACCTAGTCTAAGTTGGTACAAGAGCTACTACAAGATGATACAAAAATGAAGAACACACAACTCCCACCATAGAAGCAAGAAGTAGGAGCTGCTGGAGAATCACCGTCATCCTGAACCAATGAAACATCACCAATCCTGCAACCAGACTATACCCAAAAAGGTATAGCAAGAGTAGAATCAGTACAAACAACATACTGGTAGGCATCATTGGTCGACCCAAATCCACTCCTACAATCATATAAGAAATCAAGGTAAATACATAAGTCAAGTACTTCCACCGTCAACATCCACCATTATCAAAACCCACTTCGGGACCAACCTTCCTATCCCTTAGACTTTCCAAGTCACCTTGTCACCTAGACTTCCCAAGTCACCTTGACACCTAGACTTCCCAAGTCACCTTAACCCTTAGACTTCTCAGGTCACCATGACACCTAGACTTCCCAAGTCACCTTAACCCTTAGACTTACCAAGTAACCTTGACACCTAGACTTCCCAAGTCACCTTTATCACCTAAACTTCCCAAGTCACACTTACCATTGTTAACATTTATGCCCATACCCGGACTATCATTTTCTTACCCAAGTCAACTGCTATGACTCAACAACCCGGAGTAAACCCCACTACTTGGTGACGTAGACCACACCCTTCATACCTTCACCTACTAGTACAAAACTTCCCCGAACAACCACCAAGGCCACACTCAATAAGTAACAACAACCAACATCATAACCAGATAACAAGTCTTTTCCTTAGCTTATCAACCGCACGCAATAAGTCTAACCGACCTTGACAATTCATAGTGACAACAACATATAACCTTTTTACATAACCCGTACCAAATAAGGATCCCTAGTACATCATCTACGCCAATAACATGTGACCCCGGTTCACAGAAGAACCACCTTGCCACTTAAGCACACTAACCCGACCCTTCAAGGACCAACTATGCACCAACTAATAATAAATCCCATCCCTCTTAGGAACCCAACATGTAAAGAATAAATAGTACACCTGCACTGAGTAAAGCAGTACAACATATAGTAAACTTGACATTTACCTTTTTTTTATATAGCTCGGACCCATCCTAGGATCCCCTCTAAACAACACCTAAGTGTTAACATGAAACCCGGTCTACACCAAGACCAAACTCATGAATCAATACAATGATAACCTGGCCTCTAAAGGACCATATGCACAATCAGAATTCATAAACACAATCTGGTCCACTCAGGGAACCATTATAAAAATTCAGCAATATAATAAAGTAAACCCGTACAAAGCGTGGTACCCGAGCCAAACAGTTAGTATCCCATTCTAGGCATGGTACCTAAGCCAACCATTAGTATTCTCGTACCAGTCGTGGTACCCAAGCCAACCGTTAGTATTCTTGTACCAGGCGTGGTACCTAAGTCAACCATTAGTATTCCCGTACCAGGCATGGTACCCGAGCCAACCATTAGTATACTCGTACCAGTCGTGGTACTTGAGCCAACCAAATGTCAAAAGTATCCACAGTCACAAACAATGAACAATCAACTTGTAAACCAATAACAAATACACAGTTCAATTCACCAGACTGTTAAACAGGATATTTAGACATTCCTAGATCATTCCCTAAGCAATGCAACTCGTACAAATACTTAGACAAGAGTACACAAACATGCAATGTATACATGAGTCAATAACCATCACCTACCCCCATTCTAGGTACATAAATTCAACCTTGAACCCCATCCGAAGACTAACCCCAGTTCAGCCCTTAACATATACTAGTAGATACATCTATTCCTGACCCTTCTCCTAGGACCAAAATATGACATGGGGAAACCTCCCCTAACTTGGTAGTTCAACCATTTACGATATTCTACTTTTTATACCAATTCAATTCCCAGAACGTTCGTTCCTTTCATAGTCATTTAATTACCAACCCTTCCAGTTCCTCGAACCTTCCCAACATTCTAGTCCCTAGATTTTATTATCATACAACACCTAATTGAGCATAACTACCCAAAATGTCACAACACATTGTCACAACTCAATCCATTTTAGTTTATTCAATTCAACAACAATAATTCTCCTCTAGACTCCGTGCCCGAAGGCCTAGGTATGGATTCTCCCTTTCAATCTATACAATGAATACAAAAATAGAAGTGGGTCAATCTACTCAAGAATAAAACATAGCCTACCTGGATGCCAAGCAGCTGCATAATGCACTTTTTGGCTCCGTAAAGGTGTTCCCTGATGATTGACAAGCCCAAAATCTGTGGTTTTGCGTCCTTCTAGCCGGAATCCCTCCTCCCCATGGCTCCCAAGCTTTGGAGCAGCCTAGGAGGGTTTTTGGATCAACTCTCGTCTATTTTTGACTAAAGAAGAGAGAATGGGATTATAAAACTCATTTATGGGCTTTATGGTTCCATCATTCTGCTATAGCATACTGCCAACCGCTATGGTGGTACCGCTATAGCGACCTAAATTCCGCTACAGCAGACTCAACATTTCAGCACGGACAGTTTTCAATAAAATAGTCATAACTTTTTACTCGGGAAGCGGATTAACAAACGGTTAGTGGCGTAGGAAAGAATACTCAGAGATCTTTAATTTGGTGGGTATTGGGACTCCTAACTCCTTATATTCTAGGAGTAATGCCCGTTTGAAGTTTACCTTAGTTTGAACTTAGCGTGAAACTAAATCGGTAAGGAAGCTTTCAACATAACTTTGTGCTAGGAGTATTGTAAGACCTTAGTACATACCAAATGTACTCTCATACTAAAGAATTAATCCTAACTCTTATTACGAATTGAGAGGCACCTACCTTGATCGCAGATATTTTCAGTAACGACAGAATAGGTCATTATAACTTCAGTCCTCCATGATACTATCACAATATTTTAATATATTGATATGGTATCATGGAGGACTGGGAAGTGTCTCATTAAAAGACTAAATCAGTCATCTATGATACCATCACAATATATAGTGTTACATTGAAAGATTAAAGCAGTCATCTATGATACCATCATAATATATTATCTTCATTGAAGATTGTTTCTTTCTCCTTGATACCATCAAAGTATAATATACTCTAATGGTATCATAGAGTAACTGAATAGTGTTTTCTCTTTTCTTCTTTCTTTTCTTTCAATAGCTGATGTCTTGGGGGTCCTTAAGTGGCCGAATTTATGTGTTTAAAGGCTGGAATAGTTCTTGTATAGAGTAGGGTTGCATGTTTAACATTATAGATGTTGATTTAGGGATTTTTTGTTGTTCTGAGTTACTTGCAAGTTATGGCATGGTCATGAGGGGTCTGGTTGTTTGTGTAGTCAGGAATAACTTATTGTTGTAGAGTTATAGTAATTGACTTTGGTAATGCAGATTGGTTGTCAGGGCCTTGACTTGGTTTGTCAGAGTTGATGATTGGGAGTAGTCTGCTTTATTCACTGGCTTGGATTGTGTATATTTCTTCCAATAAGGCTCGGATAGGTTGGTGGGGTGGTTGAGTCAGGGTGATAACTCAAGATGTTGTAAGTAGTCTACCATTTGGCTAATAGGGGTTGATAGTAGACTCAGTTGTTGAGGCTGGAATCTATAAGGTAATTGTGGTGGATTGCAAGATGGGTATATTTTGGAGAGTCTTAGTGTTACAAGCGGCAATTGGTTAGGTCCAGGATAGAATGGTGAGAGGTCTCCTATTGGTGAATTTGGCAGTGAAACAGGGTAGAAAGGCATGGAATAAAAGTATAGGTTCATATATGTTAACCCGTAGCAGTAAAGGTTGTTGATAAGGGACTAGATTTGAAACTTTATATTGCATGTTTCTTGGATTTTTACATAATATTATGCGGTGAATTCAGATTGACCGATGATGCCTACTAGTATGTGTTGTTTATACTGATACTACTCTTTGTATACCTTTTTTGGGTATAGTCTGGTTGCAGGATCAGTTGTTGCTACTCAGGTGATGCGGATAGCAATCTGCAACAGCTTCTACTCCTCGTTTCTATGATGGAAGTTGTGACAGTTTTTGTATTTTGTACCTTTCATTTAGATATCTTGTACCTATTTAGATTAGTTCCTAAGGAAGATTTTATTTGAATTTTTTTAAAGGATTTTGTTGCACTCAGAGTTTCTGTAACTGGTTTAAAGTATTAAAGGAAATTTTCATTTTTTTATTTATTTTCGCTGGCTTATTTTAAATGGGATGGTAAGGGTTCTCCTATCTAAGTGCTTAGAGTAAGTTTCCGCATGGCTTGGTAGTTGGGTCATGACAATTTGGTATCAGGGTCTAAGTTATCGGTTTCCTTGTATAAGAGCAAATGTAGAATAGAATCCTGTGGATTGGGTTATTGACGTCCACGTCTAATCTTTGGAAAGCTATGAAACATTCTAGGAAATTGTCTCCCTTCTTTCACTCCTTTCATTCGATCTATTGCTTGTTTGTATGAGTTGAGTCTAATTGATATCGCTCGATTCCAATTGGTATCTCAATGAGGTAAAGGCTATCATTTGACTCTGGTTGAAATGACACAAGTAAGAGAAGTTGAAACCAGAAAGGTTCCAGTTGATATCTAGCTTTAGAGGCTATGTGAGTGCAGGGATGATCGGCTAGCGGTCATCCATAAGGCAATTAAAAGAATTTGAACTTGTCTTACTTGAGTGTTAAAGCTTGAGATTTGTGATTGTATGCATTGCAATACCTGTATGACTGCAAATGTGTGGTGTGTAATTGCTTGCCTTACTGTGAAAATTTTGGTCTCGAAAAAGTCATAACTTGATTTTGTGATTAATTTTAGTGATAAATTGCTATGTGGCTTAATCGAAAAAACAATATTACATTTTGGGTACAAGCTTACCATTGGTGAAAAAGGTAAGGGAACAAAAAGGATTGGTGACTGTGGGAAAACTCTGATTTCAGGACAGTCGGAATTGGTTGGGAACCATGGGAAAAAAGGGGATATTCTTGTATGATAGCGGGAATGTGTTATTGTAAACAATTTTCTCGTGTGTTTCATAAATGATTTTATGATAACAAGGTGCTAAGTTTTGAATTGTCCATTGTTGGGGTTGATCTTGAGGTTATAATTAAGATCATAACGCGATTTCAGGGGTTAACACTAACAGGAAAGGGGAAAATGGTGGATTTTGCTGAAAATTTCAAATTCTGGGTTGCTTTCGTCAGGGCCGCGATAGCAAGACTGACTACTACGGCGAGGGTGGAATTTCTCCACTATGGTGGTGTCACTGTAGCAGCGTGCCAGCCGCTATAGTGGGGAGGGTGGGACAGAATCCCTACCTTGTTTTTCCCTGTTTTGCTTTTTATTCCCGGGCTGTATAAAATCTTTAATTGAGCTATGAGCTGCTATGTAAAACAAGGAAATCGCTAATAAGACTAAAATAGCAGGCATATAAGGTCAATACTGTTTAAAGCTAGCATCCACGTGCTTAAAAATAAAAGGAAAAAGGAAAGGGAAACATCGTCTAGTACATGCCCCAAATGGGGGAAAACCCCAAGAACAGTACTAGTAATATAATAAAAGGGAGAGGGGAGGTCCTAGCCGGATGCCTCATCACCATTGGGGGTTATGAGAGTGGGGTCCTCGGCCTTGGTATCACTCAAGAAGGGGAACTCCTATAGGTCCTCTGGCTCTAACTGGGGAAGATCCTTATCATGAACATGACCTTTATGGTCTTCAACATCCGTGCAAGCATGCAGTCCTACGGTGTCTCTTTTTCTTCTCCTCATCCAACTCCCTGCGGAGTATTGCATAGTACTGATCAGAGGGGGCAGGGTTGTAGCTCCGGTAGTGGTGCCCTCCATGAACCATCGGACTATGGCTAAGTTCTCCTCCGGCTGGATGCTAGTGATCGGAGCTGGGACTGGGAAGGAGGGGCAGGATCATCTTCATCACCATCAGCACCCTCGGTAGCCTGGTTGCTTTCTATTTTACCCACCTTTCCATTCTTCTTCCCCGTAGAGGCAACCACCTTCACTCGAAGAGGGTTAAAGGGGGCGTCCATCTCTACTTCCCTATCAGTATCATCCTCGAGCACCACAAACCGCCTACATAATTCACACGTTAGATTCAGAAGATAGGGGCCATTCTTGGGACCCGATAGAAGTCCTTCCACTCCAACACAATCTGTGCCCCCATGTTCAGCTGTATGCCATGTATAGTGCAAGCCACCACCAAGGCCCAAATGTAGGGCACGTCGGTATTATTTCTCGATGGATGGATCCTCCGGGACACCAAGTTTAGTCACCTCCTAGCATCGGCAGTGAAGTAAGTACTAGTGACTCCCTCACTGCTGGGGCAGTAGACGTAGTCCCTGAACTCCTCCTCATATCCATATCCCATAGTTTGGCCTTATATGCAGCATTTGAAACATGAGGTACTCCTAGCACCTCATTGATAGTCCATACATCCACTCCTCGAAGGCGAATATAGGGGTTGGATTCATCCCAATGTACGGTGGCCTACTTGGGAGGCTACTGCCTGTAGCCTCCCGCTATAGCGGGCTGCCTTCTGCTATGGCGGTAATACTAAAGTGGGAATTTCTCCGCTATAGCGAGACCTTTGTAGCGATCGAGTTCTGTTGTAGCAGTCTTTATCATCCCTGATTTTCAAGAGGTGCATCAATGGAGCCTCTTGATCCAAAAGTCCATTTTAACATTCTTAATCCAGATAAGTGTTTCTAAAGTGCCCTACCACTATTTTATGTAAAACAAATTGGGCATTATAACCTTTAAAAATGCCCAAATCACCGTTTTCCAACAAGAAAAAACCTTCACCTTCCCCACCATTTTAAAACCATTTTGGGCTAAAAATCACGTAATTCTTACGCTTAGAACACTATGAAAGCGTTGTAAATGTAAGAGAAGCATCCATGCTTCGGCATGCTTCGGGAACCCGACAAAATCAAAACCAAATATTCAAATTCAAAACCAACACAATATCTACTCTACCCACCAATTTCTATCGTAAAACTATTGATATTCGTGCAATGAAGTAAGAAAGTAAAGGGGTATGACTATTACCTTGATTTTTCGATGACGGGAGCAAAGTAATCGGGGGGGAAGTGGTGTTTTTGGGTGAAAATGAGGGAGAATGGGCGTGAAACCCATTTCTTACCCTCTTTAAATTGTTACCAACCGCTATAATAGTCAGCCTCTCGGTATAACGGTACCACTATAGCGGAATAATGGCCGCTATAGTGGGATGGCGGGTCACTTTGGGAGCAAAAAGGTTCTTTCCATGTCGTTTGAAATTTTTTCGTTCTGATAATTTTACAAGGCCCCAGATTTCTCAGGCACTTGGGTGAAGGGATTCTCTGGCCAAGTGACACCGAATTAATTTTTCAATTGAGTCGGGCACTACTAAAAAAAGGCTAAAAAGAGACGTCCAAAAGGGACGTTGGCCGTCGCTTTTTTGGCCAAAAGCGACGGAAAAGTGACGGTGTCACTTCCGTAGGAAAATGGTTTGTCGCTTCTCCAAAAGCGACGGACAGCATTGCTTTAAAAGTGACAGACAGCGACGCAAATTAAAAAGCGATGGTTTTTTTTATTCTTTTCCAGAAAAGCGACGTTGTCCGTCGCTTTTTCTGGGTATTTTTTTTAAAATTCCAGAAAAGCGATGGACAAAAGAGACCCTGTCCGTCGCTTTTTTGCATTTTTTCCAGCTTTAAAAATCTGCATTTTCAATATGCACCACCTGTCATTTACAAAACTAATTCAAATGCAGCACAAATTAGCACTAATTGCTGCCACAACATTCATAAAGCAACTACAACATCAACAAGAAACTAAATATTAAGTAAAACATTCATTAAATACATAAAAGATCCACCCAAAGGACCTACAAAGTGTTTCAAAACATAAAAAAAGTATAAAATTATAAATAAAGTATCAAAAAGCTAATGCAAACTAAAAGAAAGTCATTCTAAGAGGCTCTACCGTCTTGCATATCTTTATCTTTCTCCTTCCGTTATCTCTCAGAATCTGCCAAAGCATAAGTTGTGCGATCTGCCTTCACCTGATGACATCTGTATGCAAATTTACATTAAAATATATAAAGAAAATCATAAGTATTAAAGAAAACCATAATCATAAGTATTAAAGAAATTAAAATCATAATCATAAGTATAAACAAATTTACATACTAGTGCATATTCTCCCAATCTTCGTCCTCAGTTAATTCATTTTCATCAGTTTCCCATTCTTCCTCATCACTTGTTTTATTTTCATCGTCCCATTCTTCTTCCTCAGTTATTTGTCGCTCAAGATTTGTAATGGCAATCAAAACATCATCAGAAACTTCTTCTAATATCTGTTGAGGATGTTCTAGATTGTTTTCCAACTCAGCATCCACTGCTTGATGAACAACTGCGACATCATTCTGGTATGCCACATCTAACACATTCTTAATCTCAATCCTACCCACAGGCTTAGTTTTTATGAACACCCACCAATCAACCTTATCTCTGCACAATGCACATGGAGCGTAATACACCTGCTTAACATTTTATGCAATGATAAAAGGATCATAGAGAACATATTGTCTCGTGTGCTTTACTTTAATTATATTATGTTGTTGATTCACCCTAGTACCTCTATGTGAAGGATCAAACCACTTGCACCGAAATAGCACTATATATTTTTTCGGCCAACCAGGATATCTAACTTCAATAATCTCTTGTATGACACCATAATATTAAACAGTTTGGCCATTACTGTCGACATCACCTTGAATGCACACTCCGCTATTATTAGTTTTCTTATACTTAGAAACTTCTTCAGTTTGAAACTTGAAGCCATTCACACAATACTTAGTCATCGTCTGAATTTGACTTTCAGGCCCAAGTGCAACATCTCTCACCAATTGTGGATGGTAGACAGTATTATATTCATAAAAAATCTACAAATTAAATTTTAGTAAATGAGTATATTATACATGTTGATTCAATATTAAGAGTAAATGAGTAAATGAACTTTTACACACTTACATATTTTTTCAGCCAATCATAAAAGTTTGTATATATGGCATAATTACCGCATATGCTTACGAATTTACTGTTAAGTGTACATTGAGATATTTCGTTAGTTTAATTAACACTTACTATTTAAATTTATATAATTCAATAACACAACTCAATAAGACTTACTTAAGATATAGTTGAATCTCGGTACAATTTAGCAAAATATGTATCACAGCAGATTGCTTTTCAACACTAGTGAAACCTCGCCTTTGATATTTTTTAGATCCTCGCCCAGGTTGATTAAAAACTGAAATCAGTTCAAACATAGGATCACCATCACCGTCATCATTGCGATTGACTCTATTTCTCTTACATAGCACTTTATTCTCGAAGTAGTAAGAACAAAAATGAGCAGTTTCTCTTGCAAGATAAGCTTCACAAATTGATTCTTCGATCTTTCCCCTTTTCTTAATAGTTTGTTTGCACTTGCCAATTATCCTATATAATTGCATGTTAGCTAATTAATATAATACGTTTAAGAAAGAATAATAAAAATAATAAAGGGTCATTACCTCTCGAATGGATACATTCATCTTGTTTGAACTGGATCCCCAAGGCGTGCCTCTTCTATAAGGTGAACTGGAAGATGTTCCATCACATCAAAAAATCCACATGGAAAGATCTTCTCCAACTTAGTAGTGATAACAGGAATATTTTGCTGCATCCTTTCCAAGCTACTCTCCAACAAAGTGTTAGAACACAAATCTTTGAAGAACAGACTTATTTCTGTGATTGGTTTCCATATCTTGTCGGGTAGGTGGCTAAATGTGATAGGAATCAGAGTTTCCATGAAAACATGACAATCATGACTTTTCATACCAATAAATTTTCCTTCATCCATATCTGTCCTCTTTCCTAAATTTGAAGCATAGCCCTCGGACATTCTCAAATTTTTCACCCACTCACAAATTTCTCGTTTCTCATCCAATGTGAATGAAAAACTTGCCTTGGGCTTAACCACTTTACCATTTCTCATTTTCTGCAACCACAACTCCTTTCTCCTACAATATTCCTTTAAGTCCATTCTAGCTTTTGGATTGTTTTTTGTCTTTCCCTTAACATCCATTACTGTGTTGAACAAATTATCAAAATAATTTTTTTTAATGTGCATCACATCAAGATTATGTCATAGAAGATTATCCTTCCAATACGGTAACTCCTAAAATATGCTTTGTTTGGTCCAATTATGTTCAACACCATATCCAGGAAGTCTAGAACTCTCTCTTAAATCTATAATTTTAGGCAACTGACTAACTATCTCCCAAATCTGATGTCCTGAAAGTAATGGAGGTGGCAGATCATTTTCAACCTTATTCTTTCTGAATGCATTTTTCATATTTCTAAACTCGTGGTCCATTGGCAAGAACTGACGATGACAATCAAACCAACAATTTTTTCAGCCATGCTCTAAAGTGAATGCTTTAGAATTTTCCATGCAATGTGGGCAAGCTAACTTTCCAGCACTCATCCAACCCGACAACATCCTATATGCAGGAATATCATTAATAGTCCACATTAAAGAAGCATGCATAGTAAAAATTTTCTTACTTGATATATCATATGTCACTACATCATCAAACCATAATTGTTTTAGCTCATCTATCAATGGATGCAGATAGACATCAATCAAACTTTTTAGATTACGGGGACCCGGGATAATACAACTTAGAAATATGTAGGGACTTTTCATACACATTTCAGGTGAGAGATTATACGGAGTAAGAAATACAGGTCAGCAAGAATAAGGTGCAGCATTATTAGAGAATGGTGTGAAACCATCTGCACACAATCCCAATCTAGCATTTCTTGGTTCTCTAGCAAAATCAGGATATGTTCTATCAAAATGCTTCCAAGATTCTCCATCTGATGGATGAGACAAGACACCCGGTGACCTTCTATTTTTACGGTGCCATCTCATATGTGGGGCAGAACTCATTGAAGCATACAACCTCTTTAACCTATGTATAAGAGGTAGATAGTGCATCGCCTTAATTGGAACCATCTTTCCATCGGGAGTCCGCTTATACCGAGCATGTACCAAAAACTTACAATTATGAAGATGATCATCATACTTATAGAACAACATGCAACCATTTACACAACAACTAATTCTATCATATGACAATCCTAACTTGGAAACCAATTTATTTGCTTCATAATTTTTTTTAGGTATATTTAACTCTGGATTATTAGCTACTTCCCCCACAAGATCAACTACAGAGTCCATAAGAGTTTGAGGAGCACTCCAATCTGATTTGATACTCAATAGTCTAACTGCAATTGACAAAGCAGAATGTGGATTTCTTTTACATAATGGACGATTACCCTCTTTGTTTTGCTTCCTCATTAGGAGCTTCTTCTAAATATTTTTTGGGTTTCATCCCATCTTGAACCCCGAAAGCATCATTAACCATTTCATGCATCCTATCGTGTTCAACCCTATCATCTTGAGACCTATCATGTTTAACCCTATTATATTCATTCATAGGCAGAGAATTATAAAATATATCATTTAACCCATATTTCTCACCATGATCAACCCACACAGAATATCTACTCTTAAATCCACTAGATAGAGATGAACCATAAATGTATCTAGATTAAAAATCTTTAGGCACCGACATTTACTACAAGGACACCTAACCACACTATGACTTTGATAGTTGTCTAGTGACATTGCATGCTCGATAAAACCTCTAACTCCTTCAAAAAAATCAAGTTTAATAGGACCATCATTTTTATAATACATATCATACATCTATAAGAGATGATCCATCTACAAAAATATAATAATTTAATTATAAATTAAACTCATTGACGTTCATAACATAAACTAAAGTTGAAAACTAATTTAAAATTATAACCCAACAATATAAACTAATTCAAAATTTCCAAATTCACTATCAAATTCAAGAACTTAATTCAATAACCTAAATTGAAAACTAATTCAAGATTATAACCCAACAATAAACTAATTTAAAATTTCCAACTTCACTATCAAATTTAAGAACCTAATTCAACAACCTAAGTTGAAAACTAATTCAAGATTATATATAACCCAACAATATAAACTAATTCAAAAAATTTAACTTCACTATCAAATTCAAGAACCTAATTCAACAACCTAAAGTTGAAAACTAATTCAAGATTATAACCCAATAATATAAACTAATTCAAAATTTCCAACTTCGCTATCAAATTCAACAACCTAATTCAACAACCTAAGTTGAAAACTAATTCAAGATAATATAACCTAACAATATATATATAAACTAATTCAAAATTTTCAACTTCACTATCAAATTCAAGAACCTAATTCAACAACCTAAATTTGAAAACTAATTCAAAATTATAACCCAACAATATATATATAAACTAATTCAAAATTTTCAACTTCACTATCAAATTCAAGAACCTAATTCAACAACCTAAGTTGGAAACTAATTCAAGATTATAACCCAACAATATAAACTAATTCAAAATTTCCAACATCACTATCAAATTCAAGAACCTAATTCAATAACCTAAAGTTGAAAACTAATTCAAGATTATAACCCAACAATATATATATATAAACTAATTCAAAATTTCCAACTTCACTATCAAATTCAAGAACCTAATTCAACAACCTAAAGTTGAAAACTAATTCAAGATTATAACCCACAATATAAACTAATCCAAAATTTCCTACTTCACTATCAAATTCAAGAACCTAATTCAACAACCTAAGTTGAAAACTAATTCAAGATTATAACCCAACAATATAAACTAATTCAAAATTACCAACTTCACTATCAAATTCAAGAACCTAATTCAACAACTTAAAGTTTAAAACTAATTCAAGATTATAACCCAACAATATATATATATATAAACTAATTCAAAATTTTCAACTTCACTATCAAATTCAAGAACCTAATTCAACAACCTAAAGTTGAAAATTAATTCAAGATTATAACCCAACAATATAAACTAATTCAAAATTTCCAACTTCACTATCAAATTCAAGAACCTAATTCAATAACCTAAGTTGAAAACTAATTCAAGATTATAACTCAACAATATAAACTAATTCAAAATTTCCAACTTTACTATCAAATTCAAGAACCTAATTCAACAACCTAAAGTTGAAAACTAATTCAAGAACTTAATTCAAGAACCTAATTCAAACTTATAATCAAGAGCCTAAGATATTTACTATGCTCACAAATTCTAAAATCAAATTCAAGTTCAAACTTCTCAAATTCAAGTTCACAAATTTGATTATATGAATTATAAAATATTCATAACATTATTCAAGATTCACAACTAGCAATGTTCATAATCTAACACTAACTTAAAATAAATGACAAAAAATAATTTGAAGATTCAAAACTAACAAACTTGTAAATAATAACAAAAAATATCAAATAAACCCTAACTTGAAAATTTTAAATACTACTAATTCAAGTTCTAATCTACATAACAACTAACAATGTTCTTAATCTAACATTAACCTAAAATAAATGCAACGTAATTGAAAAAAGTAAAAAAATCTAACCTTGGATTTTAAATTAGCCCTAATCCGAAAATTAATGATGGAGGAGGAAGGAGGTGGTGTGGAGGCGACGGCAGCGGCAGTAGCAACGGCACCAGTGGCAGTGGCTGCATCGATGGCTTGAAGGTGCAGAGGTGTGGAGGTGTGACGGTGTGTGGAGGTGTGTGGAGAGAAGAGAGAAGAGAAGAGAGAAGAGAAAAATGAAGGAGTGACCCCATCTGGGTCACTCTATTTTTTTAAAAAGAGACGGACAATGTCGCTTTTATTCATCATTTTTTAAATGAGTTGACCTCGTATTGATCGAAAAGCGACGGACAAAAGCGACGTTGTCCGTCACTTTTCTATTTTCTTTAATATAAATTAGATTTTAAAGAAAGCGACGGACAACGTCACTTTCTTTAAAATTATTTTTTAATAATTGCGATGTTGTCTGTCGCTTATAATAAAAAATAAAAATTAATTATTTGTAAATAATTTTGGAGCAAAAATTTGCCAAAAAAGCGACAGACAAAGAGACGTTGTCCGTGCTTTTGTAAAAAATTAATTATAAATTAAAAAAATTAGAAAAGCGACGGACAACGTCGCTTTTTTCATCGCTTTTAAGGAGTGACGTTGTCCGTCGCTTTCTTATCCGTCCCTTTTTGAGCTATTTTTAGTAGTGGGGTACGACTAAAAAGGGGAAAGTTTTGATATTTCGCGTAGGGTCGTAATTGCACTATCAAGGTGGGACTATGGGATTCCCAGACTAGTTTCTTCTTTCCTCTCTGCTTACAAGATCATTTGGACATGAATGATGGGTAAATTTATATCTATTCTAATGACCTGTCTAGTTATTATTTTAAAAATCACCTCATCGCGAATTTCGGGAATAGTTGAACTACGGTTTAAATTTAAATGGGGATGACATGACGAAAATTTTAGATTTTGGAATTTGTCTAGGCTGATGTCATTCCGCTATAGTGGGAATTTACTGTTATAGCGTCGCCGTTGTAGCAGTCAACCAGCAGCTATAACGGACTGAAGAAGGCAGTAGATAGAAAATGCGGATTTTATTTTAGACTTTTCTTCCTCAGTTGTAAAATAGATGAAGGTTGCTCCAAAAACCCTCCTAGGCTGCTCTAAAGCTCTAAAGCAATGGGGAGGGGAGATTTTTGCTCAAAAAGAGGTGAAACCATGGATTCTAGACCCGCTTTCCGTCAAGAATTGCCTTCACTGAGTCAAAAGTTCATGTTCAGACTTCTACAACAGCTGATTGGCATCCAGATAGGCTAGACTTAACTGATTATTTATAGACCTGCATCTTGTTGCATAATATTGTTGTAGAATGATAGGAGAATTTATGTTTAGTCCTTCGAGCATGAAGTTTGGAGGGATAACGTATTGATTGGTTGGCTGACTGAGGGGGAATGATAGTGCCATGGGTAATGTGACCCAAATTATGTGTTATCATTAAATATTTGATTCTAAATTCTAGGGAGACTAGATTATTGGGTAGGTTCAGGAAACCGATAATGTGCACATGTTAATGGATTACTAGGTTGTAGCGGGATTCTGAGAGTGGTTTAATTAAGGGAAATGGGACAAACAGGAAAGGTCCAGAGTACTTAATGTCAGGGGATGAAATCCCTGAAGTGTGTTTACTCTCCTGAGGAGGTCTAGGATTCTAGGTGATGAATTCATAGGGTCTGTTGGATAATTCGGTGGTTGGTCTTCGGACGGGTTGTCATAGGATGAGAGGATGAATCAGGCCTGTTATGTAGGTGATGGTTGTTGTTTTTCCAAGATGTGTTATATGTGCCTATTAACTATTACATAGTATTTCTATATATTGCATGTTTAGGGAATAAGGAACTTTATGTGAAATGATATCTTGTTGTCAATTCTGTGAAATGACTTGTTTAAATGCTTGTTGAGTTGCAAGTGTGGTTTTAGTCATTGTGTCTGTGATTGTGTGGTATCTGTAATTTATCAGTTGGCTCTGGTACCACACCTTGTACAGTTCTATTGATTGGCTGAGGTACCACGCTTGATACAGGATATCTATCGGTTGGCTCAGGTACCACGCCTAGTACAGGTTCTATAATGGTTGGCTCGGGTACTACGCCTGGTACATGCTTGATTATACATGTTTAATTGTACATGCTTATTTATTCTTCCTTGTGTTAGTTCCATGAGTGAACCGAGTTGATTGTTGTGAGGCATTTATTTTCTATTAGTCCTTGAGTGGCCGGGTTTCTGTGTTAAAATGCTGAAATGGTTCTTGTATAGATAGGGGTTCCTTGTTAGACACCATAGCTGATGTCTTGGGGGTCCTTAAGTGGTTGGATTCTGTGTTTATAGGCTGGAATGGTTCTTTTATAGACCGATATTGCTTATTAGACACCATAGTTGATGTCTTGGGGGTCCTTAAGTGGCCGGATTGCTGCGTTTAAAGGCTAGAATAGTTCTTGTATGGAGAAGATTTGCATATTTCACATTATAGATGTTGATTTAGGGATTTTTTGTTGGTCCGGGTTACTTGAAAGTTGTGGCATGGTCACGGGGTATGGTTGCTTGTGTAGTCGGGAATAACTTATTATTGTAGAGTCATAGTAATTGACTTGGCTAATGCGAATTGGTTGTCGGGGCCTTGACTTGGTTTGTCAGAGTTGATGACTAGGAGTAGTCTATTGTATTCACTAGCTTGGATTGTGTATATTTCTTCCAATAAGGCTCGGATAGGTTGGTGGTGTGGTTGAATCAGGGTGATAACTCAAGATATTGTAAGTCGTCTATCATTTGGCTAGTAGGGGTGGATAATATACTCAGTACTTGAGGCTGGAATCTATAAGGTAATTGTAGTGGATGTCAAGATGGGTAGATTTTGGGAAGTCTTAGTGTTACAAGCGGTAATTGGTTAGGTCCAGGATAGAATGGTGGGAGGTCTCCTATTGGTGGAGTTGGCAGCGGAACAGGGCAGGAAGTCTTGGAACAAAAGTATAGGTTCATATATGTTAACCCGTAGCACTGAAGATTGTTAATAAGGGACTGGATTTAAAACTTTATTTTGCACATTTCTTGGGTTTTTACATGATATTATGCGGTGGATTCGGATTGATCGATGATGCCTATCAGTATTTATTATTTGTACTGATACTACTCTTGCTATACCTTTTTGGGTATAGTCTGGTTGCAGGATCAGTTGTTGTTACTCAGGTGATGCGGATAGCAATCTCCAACAGCTTCTACTCCTCGTTTCTATGATGGAAGTTGTGTCAGTTTTTGTATTTTATACCTTTTTAGAGCTCTTGTACCAATTTAGACTAGTTCCTAGGGAAGATTTTACTTGAATTTTTTTAAAAGGATTTCATTGCACAAAGAGTTTCTGTAACTGGTTTAAAGTACTAAAGGAAATTTACATGTTTTCTTATTTATTTCCGTAGGCCCATTTTAAATGGTGTGGTAAGGATTCTCCTATCTAGGTGCTTAGAGTAGGTGCCCGCATGGCTCGATAATTGGGTCATGATAAGGAGGAGGAGGAGGAGGAGGAGGAGGAGGAGGAGGAGGAGGAGAATAATAATAATTGTCACGACCCAATCCATCGTGAGTGGCACTCACCCAGCCTCCGGATGAGCGAACCAATAGAGTTCCACTCCTTGCCTAGACTAACAACCTAAAACCAGCAAGCATAAATGTAAACTAGAAGTCAAGTAACCAAAACTAATCATTAATATAATCCTGCGGAAATTCCCACCTAGGAACTGAAAGTCATTGTACCAAACATCAATACCAAATCTAGAATACGGGGATGCAACCCCAAAAGATAAACTGAAATAGTTTTAAGTCCGAAACAATTGGACTGAAACTCTAAAGATAACCCAAGGTAGATCGAATCAAGCAGCTCACCCTTGAAAGTCAGAAACCGTCGGTGCTAGATGCGAGGTCGCGTCTCAGTCGCTGGTAGATTTCTTATACTCACCAAAAGGAAGACAAGTGCAGTATCAATACACCACCACTGTGTACTGGTAGGATCATCAGCTAGTTTTCAAGTAAACAGTATATAATCAGTACAACAATATCAAGTAAGGAGTATGGCCAACATGCAACAATAATCACAGGCACATCTAGCCTACAGGTCTCTACCTATCTTGTTACCGCATGAATCCATCTCTTACAGTTCTAATCCACAAACATGTAACCACAACTCTCCTTTTCGTCTAACCCGGACCCACTCTAGAATCCCCTCTAGACAACACCAAAGGTAATTGATCAACCTGGCCTAAACCAAGACCAACACAGCGGTTATACAATAGTTTCCGGCCACTCAAGGACCATCAATAATAGCACCTTTAACTAGACAACCCGATCCACTCACGGAACCAATACCAAGTATCACATTCAGTAAAATAACCCGGTCCACTCACGGAACCAATATCAACCAATGCAAGACAATAGTCAATGAAACAACGCAAGATGTAATAAAGTAAACCCGTACCAGGCGTGGTACCCGTGCCAACCGAATGATATACCCGTACCAGGTGTGGTACCCGTGCCAACCATGTGTTATACCCGTTCCAAGCGTGGTACCCAAGCCAACCGAATGTCAACAACCACAGTCAATATATGAACACACACAACTTGTAAAACCAACAAGTAAACTGTTCAATCACAGACTGTAAACAGGAACCTAAACATTCTACACAATTTCCCTAAGCAATGTAATGCATACAATCACTTAGACATGAGTACATCAATATACACATTCACAGAAAATCATAAGCCATCACCTACCTCGAAATGTTCCAAGCTCTATTCGACCCGAGCTTTTTCGTGTTCCGGATTCCTCTCTCGTTCTTGGTCTAAAAATAACACATAATACAGACCATCAACACATAAGGCCTGCACATTACCCGGATTATACCAAATCCCCAAACCCCAGGCCATCCATGATCATCCCACCCTTTTCCTGAGCTTTTTCACTGTTAATTCCCTTAGTTCTATCATTTTTACGGATAAAAACAGGAAATTAAACAACCTATGATCATTTTAATGTACTTTTATCAATGCCCAAGAACATACATGTTTGGAATTCCCTTCCTTCACCGAATTCCACCATCCCTAGATTATTCTAACATTTCCCCAATTTCCCTCCTAGAAATTCTACCGCATAGGAAACATATTACCAAGTTTGGGGAACGAAAGCCTTACTTTAGGGAAGATTTTTGACGGAAGAATGAAGAAAATTGCCTGGAAATCTCCCAGCCCTTCTCCAAAACAAACTTGTGAAAACTGAATGTTTGAGAGCTGTTTCTGCATTAAAAACCCATCGGTTCGCTATAGTGGTCTCCGCTCTGCTATAGCGGTAGGCTGTCGCTATAGCGGTCTTAAGTGGGTTGACCGCCCTTTCACTGCCGTTATAGCGGTAATTTCTACCGTTATCGCTCGTGATAGCGCTCATCACCGAAAATAAGTTCAGAACTCTGCCAGTTTTGGCTATTTCACAACACACTTGTTTTCCCCGACGTCCCGAAATAACTCCTTCACGTCAAACGCAATTTCGAGAGTTCTACTTACCCAAATGCGATTCCGAAAAGTCTCTCAGACTCATTTATGTCTTGGCTACATGGAAAAATATCTCACTCCAAGACACCTAAATCCATTTTTACCCGGATTTCCCTAGACTCTGCCTCGTTTCAAAACCGGCCGAGGCTAGCCTAGCCCAAAATTTCAAACTCTCAAACCCAGAGTTTTCTAACTCTAAAACTTGGCACGATTGATCTATCCGTAACGACGGACCCTGTCACGACCCGATTTCTCGGTCATGATGGCACCTACAACCCCCGGTAGGTGAACCAATCCCCGTAGCCCAGAACTGTTAGTAATGGGCTACTATCTAGCAAACAAGCGAAAGAATAGATAACAGGAGTATATATATATACATATGCGGAAATTAAATCAACCCCAAGACCTGGTATCATAGTACAGAGCCAAACTACATACATGGAGTGCAAATAAACCAAAACTATATATACAGATGTCTCTGAATGGTAATAGAGTACATGAAGTAAAAGATAAACGAAAGCTAAGCTCTGATCGCCAAGAGCTCACCCTCAGCCTGAACTAGTCCCCAACAGATCTTCAAGCACGAATCACAGCGATCTAACGGCGATGGCCCACGCTAGGATCTGCACCCAAAGATGCAGGGGGTAGGGGTGAGCACCAAATACGAAGCATAAGGTACCCAGTAGGTATCATAGGCCGACTGGGCACATATAAGATAAAAGCGCAGTAATAGACAGAATAGAAGCAAGTAGTCACAGAAATCAACGATAGGTACACAGGAACTAGCCCAGAGGGAAATCAACAGAACCACATATGAGGCTAGTAAGCAGAATATACACACCATAGGCACAGGTGAAAGTAAGAAATAACGCACCTGGGGTCCTTGCAACAACAGTGTATACAAATAAGTTTACGAAATGGACGGTATACCGGTAACCTCAAGTGTAAGAAGAAGAGAGAAAGAGTAATAATAGGCATGCTCAGAGACATGAATCAAACCCAACTAATCATACCAATCTCATACTTATCCATAATAGAGAATAATTCTGTAAGTAAAAAGCAAAAGTCTACCTACAGTCCCCCGGCCGCCCATACAACCGAGGAACACAAAAAAGTGAAAACAAACCCTCCGGCATCCCATACTACCGGAGCGTACAATCAACAAACAACAAACAAGGATGGAGCCTCAGACAATGAATGATATGATGCATGAAGATCTCAAGTCGCCATGGTAT